>PVIU01020678.1:8351-33524 GCA_004026605.1 Ondatra zibethicus | reverse complement strand
GAGGGATGGGGGTGGGCCTTGGACTTCCAACAGGGCAGGGCACCATGCCCTCTTTCAAGGAAGAAGGGGGAGGAAGGAGGGGTGGGGGGTAGTGGGAGGGGACCGGGAGAAGGGGAAGAAAGGAAAAAAAAATTTTTTTTATCTTTAATTATGTTCTTGAATGGAAAAAATAAAACAAAACAATGTATGGGAAAAAAAATATTAAAATGGCTACACCAAAAAAAAAAAAAAGATGATATGTAAGTACAGATACATGCACATGGTTAGTAAAAATGATATGTAAGTACAGATACATGCACATGGTTAGTAAAGATATGTAAGTACAGATACATGCACATGGTTAGTAAAGATATATCTAAGTACAGATACATGCACATGGTTAGTAAAGATGATATGTAAGAACAGATACATGCACATGGTTATTAAGGATGATATGTAAGAACAGATACATGCACATGATTAGTAAGGATAATATGTAAGTACAGATACATGCACAAAGTAATTTTCCCACTTTACATTTAAAACTGTTAATATCATTTAACTTCCCATTAGCAATGTGCTATCAGACCTCAGCAAACATTTTCTTAAAGGGCCAGATAGGTGATAAATATTAGGCTCATGTTCCATATAATCTTTGTGGCAGCTGCTCATTTTCCTAGAGTGCAAAGTTAACGTAGACAGCAAGCAACAAGTGTGGCTGTATTTCAGTAAATTTCCTTTTTACAAATCAGGTGACTGGCTCAGAGTATGTGGACTGAAGCATGTGTTACCACTAATAAATTTGTTTCCCTTGTCAGTGCTTAAATTTAATCTTTTATAATTATATGTCAAGCTTTAAAATTAAAGAGTTGATGAACTTCAGTGTAGTTATATTGTTGTTTTGAGATGGAATCCTGATTGCTGCATGTGGCCCTGAACTCACTGTGGACCCCAGACTGGTATAAAACTCTACTGTTTTTCCTCAGCTTCCCTAGTATACGGGAATAGGCATGAATCACAATGTAAATAAAATAATTTTTAATTACATGTTATTCTAAACCACCTCCTCATTGTTTAAGACATTAGGGTAGGGAGATACTAATGTGCATTATAATCCTGCTTTAATTGTATCAACAGTTCATATATTTTTGTCTTTTCTGTATTTTCGGAATATATTCTGTTTATTTCTTTTTGTATCCTAGATAGTAATTGTCCTGTATTAACTGAGTAACATATTTGCATTCTTAATCGCTGTAGCTAGACACTCCATTCAATACCAAATACTGTTTAGAAATTAGAAATCTCCATTTTTCATCTTCTTAATCCTTATCTAATCCTTACATCCATGTTGAGCTTCTAACCTGACGCTCTGTGTAACACTTGAGTGTTTCCAGCTCTCTAGTTTTACCTAGATCTTATTTTATGATTTTGTTACAGAGAGAAAACACAAAATTGAATCATCTGTCATTAAGTCCACTGTCAGATAGGGTAAAAAAATAAATCCTTTGTACTCCACAACAGTGCTATTCCATAGAGTGTTCTGTGTAGTGTGGGAACAGCCGCATTCTAGATTATCTTCACATGCTTTAGTAAGTATCAAAAATATTAGGCAGGATACATTAAAGATGGAGTTTTATCTTCATTTTTCCTCTTCAAAGGTCAACTTATTAGTGTGGGAAATCAATTTTAGGTTACTTTCTGACAAACCTGAGCCTTGTATTCTTGTTTGTTTGTTTGTTTCGTTTTAAAGAATGAAATGAAGCAATAAAAATGTTCCAAGGATAACAGTTTTAGAGTTTTGGTACTTAAAATCAGCTATGCTTTTGAAAGAATAAAAACAACAACAACAACAACAAACAACTTGTAGCTAGAACGGAGAGTCGTGTCCTGTTAGTAGAGGCTGTTCTGTGATGTGGTGAGGGGTGAGGCTATGATGTTAAATATCAGGTAATACTTGAAGTAAGGATTTACTATTAATAAAAATTTTAGTATGAAATGTTCTGTGGTTGAACAGAAATACATAGTATCATCTCATCTGTCTTCTGTTACAGTGATTTTGAAAGGGTAAACATCTGTTGGGTTAAACATCTAAGAGTTCAAACATAGAAATTTAAAAACTTATAAACAATACATGTGAATGTCTCAATATTCCAATTGATTTATAACATTATTACAATAAAAATATTTATGAGCAAGACAGATGGCTAAGTTGGTATTTAAACGATTTCTACTTTAGTCTAGGGTTTTGAGTTTGGATCCCTAGCACCCATATGAGTCTGGTGGCCCTTAGATGCAAACACAGGATTGAGTACGTGGAGACAAAAGGATCCTGAGACCTGATGTCCAGTCAGTGTAGCAGAATTGAAACTCAGAAATAAGTGGAATATGATTGAGGAAGATATCCAGTGCAACCTTGGCCTATACACACATGTGCACATGTGCCCATATATATGTATACACATGCATGAGCATATACACACACCAAGATTCATATAAAATTTTATCAGACTTTCTGCATGAATCTATAAACCGAAACATATGCATATGGTATTTTGTTCTGTGCATTTGAAATTTTGCCCAGATATGGGAAATTGTATATATCATCAAGATTAAAATGCTAAATCACTATAGTATAATATGAAATAATAAAAAAAATCTGAGTCAGATGCAAGGAGATTGACAATCAACTTTGTAGTTTCTGAAACAGTATTAGAGAGATTATATCTTGTGCTGCTTGGCAGGAGTAACAACAGGGAAGCACACAGATACATTTTCTTTGATACACGCACGTGTGTACTCTGGAATCTAGTAATACATGTTCAGTTTACATTGTCTCACTGTGAATTCCAGACTAAGGGAAATATGTCATTCTTTTAATCTATGTGGGGATCCCAACCTTTTGACAATGTGATGGGCTAGAAAAAATTGCATATAAAAATCTCATGATGTTTGCAGTTGTTTCTGATTTTATGTGGGCCACATTCGTAGTTCTTCTGCATGCTTGTTTCCAAAGCACCTGTGACACCTCTACCACCTTTGTTACATGACAACATTCTTACCTTTATTGAGAAAACTGAGTTCTCAGTGACCAAAATGAACCACATTTTTAGTATTGTGGTCAATCAGAGAATTCAAGTTGAGCATGTCAGAAAGGCTCAGTAATGAAGGATGTGTCGAACTGTAGGTTTAGAAAAAGATAAATACATTTCTAGTTTACTAGTGTTAGTCGACATTTGTATCTAGTTACTTGACAGCCCCTGTGATGACTTTAGAAGACAGGGAGAACCCTCTGTAGCTGTGGAATGACCTCCTCACCATGCTCTTCTCCCTCCAGGCCCCACCCACTCACTCCTCATGTTTAATGGGTTCATAGTTTACCTTTTGCACAAGATGAGCTACACTTTATATGTTTATTGCTTCTGCTTTTAAAAGACAAAAGTGATATGAATGGTATTTAGAAATAATAATTTATTTTATATTTATTGTGAAAAGCAGCATTTGTTTTCTACTGCTGTGTTGTTCGTTTCTCGGAGTTGGGTTTCTGTCTGGTACAGTTTTCTTGTGGCCTAAGCCAATTCCCTCATAATTTATTGTATACTCTCTCAGTATGCAATCATCTGTCATGTTTTGTTTTGTCTTGTTTATCTGGTTGGCACTCAGGTCCAGGTCATTCGTGACTGTCTTTGCACAGAGAGCACCGTGTGCTCTTCCGGCGTGCCTGCCTTGCTGGCCTGCAGCACAAGTGCAGGTGGTGTGCATCCTGACTCAGGAGTTTGTCCTCTTGCAACTTGTTGTTTATGTCTGTGCAGCTGTAGTAATTCTAAAATATTTTATTTTAGGTGCTGTATTTCTTTGTAGTGTACAAGGATTAGCAGTTAACATTGACCCAATATTGTATACATGGCTCCTCTATCAACCACAGAAACGGACAAGCAGACATATGCAGCAGGTGAGTGGGTCTGTAAGTTTTTATTCTAACAAAACCAACTTTTCTTTTGTTGTGTTGGGTTAGATGCTGCTGTTGTTAGTGACTCAGATTAGACAATGCAGTTATGCCATGGAGTTAGATGCTGCTGTTGTTACTGATTCTATTCTTATTTATGTGCCAGAATCTCTTTAGGCCCCATTTTATGCTTTTCAACAATCTGTAATTTTATTTATAAGAACTTGTGTTCGGCATAGGTTGGCTGTTGAAGTAACTTTCTACATAGTTGCTTACAAAGCAGAAAATTAGCAGGACCAATGTGGACAGTCCTATCTGTTGTTACACTCTTTGGATTTATTTAATAAACTAGCTTTGAACTTTAGCTCTGGCGATTTGATAGTTTATGCAAAAATAAGGCGTGACATGTATTCATTTAAAAGACTTTAAATTGCAAAGGAAAATAGGTCATTGTAGTTTCTAGAATCGTTAAATAAAACATGCTGTGTTAGAGTACATAATTTTCATAATGTTATTGTTCTCATTTTAAATGAAGTGATGTTTTTGACTGAGTAACAATGCTAGTAAATAGTAAAATTTAGTCCTTATGAGGTCATATTTGTGCTATATTGGATTGTATTTATTCATGAACAGTTGAAATTTCACAATATTCTATTTGAGATAATTTTGTTATCCTTTTCCTCTGATAAACTAATGCTCTTTAGTAGGAGACAAATGAATTCTGTAATTACATAAGCTCAATCTGTGCAACTCGAGGAGCTTTCTGTTGCTTTTTTGGAGACGGGGATCAGGCCTGTGGCCTTACCATGCTGTGCTTACGTCCACCTCGTCCCAGCGCCCAGGCGGCCTTCCCTAGAGTCTCCCTTCCCTTTACACTTGCGTCCATGTAGCTGTAGCCTTTCTCCTGTTTTACTCTTCATTTTAACAAGAGACACCAAGGTTATAAAATTGTTATCACTGAAAGCCTCTCTCCCTCTAGAATACTTAGTACATTTGAGACTATCAGAGTGCTGAAGGCCTGTTTTGGTGATGCTGTGCCTGTGTCCCTGTGAGAAGAAGGGGTCGGTTACAGTGTGGACCACAGGAGCAAGGCCGACAGGGAAGCTTGCTTCTTCCTGAATATTTGGGCAAAGACAAAGAAATGAGAATCGTGGAGTTGGGGATTCTGGGCTGGAGTAAACTGTTCTAAACATTAGCAAAAATTATAATATAAGCGCTGGTCACTGATACTCCGTTCTGAAGGACAGACTGTGTCTGCTGTTGTTTGCTGTGCCTCTACAGTGACCTCTCTCAGTCCCTCTATATTTCATCCTTTCCTCTAAAATTTAGTATCATGTGTTTGTTTGCTTAATTTTTAGAAACATACTCGTTTTAATCCTTAATATGGTTATAATTCTCAGAGTGCTTGATTTTCTCTTAGGTATATTCATGATGGGCAGCGATTGATGGGCTTATTATGCCACTGACTTATAACTCAAATCTCCTGCCTTAGTGTCCCTGGTGCTGGAATTACAGGCATGTGTCATCATGCCTGTCTAAGTATTTAAAGTATTAAGTAGATTTTAAATATAATTAACATAATACTAAATATATTGTTATAATCAGGTACAAAAATGTACTTGTTTTCCCATTTTCAGATTTTTTTCTCATTTTTAGCATAGACTTCCACTTACCTTCGCTGTCGTGTAGGCATGCTTTGTGAAACTGCTCTTATTGGGAGAGCACAGTGCAGCCAGCCACGCGTGCCTGCTCATCCCAAACACCAGCCTACCACAGACGTCATTCCTTGTTTCCCCAGCTGCACTCTCCTCTCAGTTGTGGCTAAAGCCCAGTATTTGATGATTCATGCAGTTCCGCATTGATCTTTGATTCTGCAGCAAAAGTGCTTTTTTTTGAGGGCGGGGTAGTGGGGATCTGACAGGCTTGTATTGGATCCCTGTCAGCAACATCAGACTTTATTTCACTGAATAAAGGAAAAACAGCTGCTTCATTGTCCAGCTCTGCGCCCCCGTGTTCAATAGAGATCTGTAATGCTTTCCAGCTTTCTCTAACTTGGATTGTGTGCTGTGCTGTG
Source organism: Ondatra zibethicus (assembly GCA_004026605.1). Lineage (NCBI taxonomy): Eukaryota > Metazoa > Chordata > Mammalia > Rodentia > Cricetidae > Ondatra > Ondatra zibethicus. The sequence continues at coordinate 27,528 of PVIU01020678.1, read as the reverse complement.
ACTGTCACTTCATCAGACAATGTAGAGTTCTCAGAGTTCCCCCAAGGACTGGACTTTTCATATTGCCAGTAGTTGTTCCCTCCCCTCAGTAACATTGCTTCCTGACTGTCACATTCACAACGGGAATTTCAGACTTGAGTTGGTCTCCCAGTATTGTGTTTATATTTCCCTTTACAATTTATGCTAACCTACAGCTTTATAGATTTTCACACAGAATTCTCAACCCTCATTTGAAAATACTGTATGGGAAATTCCAGAAATAAATAATTCATAAGCTTTAATTAATAGTTATCGCAGCATTGTTACATTCTTCGCTTTTGTTAACCTCTTATTAACATATAAATTTCAACTTCACTATTGAATTATTTGTATTGAAAAAATTAGTACCATTGTCTCTCAGTATCCTTGAAAGACTGTTGGTTCAAGGAACTAAAATGTGTTGATGCTTGAGTTCCCTATGTGCAATGGTATAGAGTATTCCAACCCAACCTAATCATATTCTACCATACAGTTGAGTATCAATAATAATGCCTAATGCAATGTAAATGCTGTTTAGATTGTTCCCCTGTATATTTTAGGGGAAAGGACATGAGAAAAGACCCCTATAAGCTTAGTAAAGTTGCCCTGAAGATGCTTGATCCACAGTTGGCTGAGTTCATAGTCGGAACTCACCAATAGGCAGCGCTGGTTCTGTCTGTTCTGGAGGAAATCCCCTAGTAGTGTTGTGACATAGTTCCAGAGTCCAGATGGGGATTACTTTCCAGAGAGAGAGAGATTGATTTTCAACAAAGCCCAGATCCCGGCTTACAGAGTACTGTCCTTGGTCCGTGCTTCACAAAGATGCTGGTTTATTCTTACTGTCTTCCAGCAGCCTGTGGTAGCAGTTCCTCTTGTTCCTGCAGTGAGCAGGAGGAAAGAAGAGGAGCTCTCTGCTGGAAGTGCCCCATTGGCAAAGCAACAGTCATATCAAGCCTCAGAATATGCCAGTAGCCCTATCAAAACAAAAACAGTCACAGGTATGTGTCAAGAACAGATGTATCAGTTTTTTGAGGATTAGTTTACCTTATTATTCTTTCCCATATTTTTATTAGAAGATAATATTAATTGTTGGGGTAGGAAAAATTAAACATAATTTATCATTGTATTGATAAGTTGTAAATGATTAGTCTTTATTCTCTATATAATCTAAAACCAAATGGTACAGTCATTATTTTCTCCTTCAGATTAATGGTGTGTATTGTAGCAGTGGTGGTGTTGTCCTGGGGAGGGTTCTGTCTTTAGTTCTCCCAGCTTTAGAACGCTCATGTTGTATAAGGATATGTCAAGATTTATGATGTTAAATTCCGTGGGCATAATGTGCTGATTGTGAATTATGCATCCCCTCTCTCAGGTGCTATCACTTTTGCTTCTCTTGGAATGAAATACGGTAGCAATAATTTTGTTTCTTGAGAACAAACATTTCTTTAACTTAGCATTTGATTTTTAAAATTTTTAATTAATTTACAGTGTTTGCTTTCTTTTTTCTTTAATTGAAAATAGATTTTTCTTACATAATATACACCGATCACTGTTTCCCCTCCCTCTACTCTCATTGGGATCTATTCCATTTGTGTCTTTCATTAGAAAACAGACATACAACAATTTTAATAAAAAAGATAAAATCTAACACATTGCAGTTGGATCCAGCAAACAAACAGATGAAAAAGTGTCCACGGTAATGCACAAGAAACAGAGACCCTCATGTTTGCACACTCAGGAATCTCATAGAGACACTAAACTGGAAGCCTCAGTCTACCTGCAGAGTACCTGGTGCCGACCTTGCAGATCCTGGGTGTGCTGCTTCAGTCTCTATGCCTTCCTATGAGCTTTGCTCATGTTGGTTTAGAGGGCCTTGTTTTCTTGTCCTCATCCCCTTTGGCTCTCACACTCTTTCTGCCTCCTCTTCCACAAGGTTCCTTATGTCTTGAGGGGAAACATTTGATGAAGACATCCTGTTTAGGGATGCTTGGTCCAAGGTCTCTTTTTCTCTGCATAATGTCTGGCTGTGGGTCTCTGTATTTGTTCCATCTGCTGTAGGAAGAAGCTTCTCTGATGATGGCTGAGCAAGGCACTGGATATGTAGACTGTAGCCAAATGTCATTAGAGTAATTTTATAGCTATGTTGTTGTTGAACAGTAATGTTTAGTTTTACCCTAAGTCCCTGGGCTCTTGTTTTCGGTTACCCAAGCAGTGTTGGGTATGGGTTCCCATCTTGTGAAGCCAAATCAGATTTCTTTGAACATACACTACACATAATAGCATGTGGTCATCATTTTTTATTTATATTGTATAATAAATTCATGAATTTGGACAGTTATTTATAATTTATGATCATTTGCATATATCTCCAAATTTTAACTGCCCTGTACAATGGAAGAATGAATTTTCCAACTCTTGCTTTTCTTTTTAATGGGATGAATTTTTTTCAGTTTCCAAGGCAAGGCTCAACTTCAACCCATTCTCTTGCTTCAGTGACCTGTACTAAAGGTTCATACCACAACATCAAGATTTATGCCTCAGTTCTTACTAGAATTGCCATTTTCATATTCTTTATTTTAATTTTTTTTTTTTTTTTTTTAGTTTTCCGAGACATGGTTTCTTTGTAGCTTTGGAGCCTGTCCTGAAACTAGCTCGTGTAGTCTAGGCTGGCCTCAAACTCACAGAGATCCGCCTGCCTCTGCCTCCCGAGTGCTGGGATTAAAGGCGTGCACCACCACCGCCCAGCTTCATTTTCATATTCTTAGCCACTGATGCAATGTTGATTGCAAGTTTGTCTCTAATAAAATTATGTAGCATTTTTAGTTCACAGTGACCCAAGCATGGTGATACAAAGCACTGTGTTTGATCTGGTTTTTCATTTTCAACAAGAAGCACCTGTGTCTTTTTTATTCTTGTGTAAGCAATGCTAGCACCAGGTGGCGGGGCACATGCTAAAAGACTGGGAGCAAAGTTAATATTAACAACACAGCAGCGCAACATTTTCTGTACTCTCAAGAAAAAGCTTGCCTTCCTACTCAGTGAACCCCTAATAGATGTGATGTATTTGCTGGTGTTCAAAAAATGATGAAGTATTTACAATGAACATGAAAACTTTGAAAACATAATAATATTGTGCAGCTGTTAACTAGAATTTTATGTTAGATGTTTATGATGTCAAAAATAAAAACGGGCAAGGCTTAAGAAGTCAATCATTAAGAACACATGGAGAAACAACATTGAAGAACTAGCAGGCAATTGATATTTGACATTTAGAGAAATGACATCTTCATTGTGTAGTAGGAGGAGGCCGCTTGTTCATCCCAGCTGCACAGGACCAAAATAACCACACAGAAGCTATATTAATTAAAACACTGCTTGGCCCATTAGCTGTAGCTTCTTATTGGCTAACTCTTATATTAATTTAACTCATTTCTGTTAATCTGTATATCAACACGTGGCACTTGACTTCCTGGCAAAGATTCAGCATGTCTGACTCTGGCAGCTCCATGGCGTCTCTCCGACTCCGCCCTTCTTTCTCCCAGCATTCAGTCCAGTCCTCCCAGTCTACCTAAGTTCTGCCCTATCAGCAGGCCAAGGCAGTTTCTTTATTCATTAATGGTAATCACAGCACACAGAGGGGACTCCCACATCATCATTGAAACAGGGATAAAAAGAATGTACATTATCAGGTTAACTGTCATTGAGTCTACCAAAAAAAGCTTATGCAGCCAAATATTGGTGCCTTTAACTGTTGCAGATAAAATGAGAAAAATGTTGCCTTTGCTTTACACACACACAGAGGTCTTCAGTGAAGACGAAACATGGCATCTTCCCTTCTGTTTTTCCATAAGTTTACCATGTTATTCCAAAGTTAACAGTTTCTTTAAACAGTAAACGATTCATTCTGGTCATAGGCAGGGCACATTTTCAGGACAATTTTTAATGGCAAGACTGCTGATTCAAGTTAATACTGTTGATTCTATGGCACTGATTTTTTGAATATCTAATTTACTAACCTTATTAAAAGCAAAATGAGTAACACCACTCCAGTCAGTATCCATCAATAGCAATTCACCTCAAAGTACTCAGGCCGTCCTTAGTTTAGTTAAGTTTGAATTTGAACAGGTGTGTTCCTAATTATAGTGTGGAATTAGTATTATGCATTAAAACTACATTTTTGTGGATTTATGTATTTCAGAAGTTACTTGCTTTAATCATGCAGTTTAGCTTAAAGTTCCATTCCTTTGTAACTAGATATTTAATTCCATTGTAAAATATTAAAGAACTGAAGATAGACATTAATGTGTAATGTATAGTTGATTTTATTCTCTGAGATAAAATGTAGTTGAAAAATGTTTTTTTGCCATAGTATAGAAAACAATTGTGTTTCAAGAATTTTCTCCTTTGGAATATAGATAGAGACCCTATCCACTATAGATTATGATGAGCATCCAAAGTTCCAGTTCATCCAAATTTATTCCGGATAATCAGTGAGTTTGTTGGACCTATTACAGAGCATGATGAATAGAGACCCTGTCCCCTGTAGATGATAATGACCATTCAATGTTCTCTTCCTCCAGATTCACTCTGGACAGTCAGTGAGTTTGTATGACCTATTACAGAGCAAGGTGACACTGAAGCAGCTTCATTGAAAAGATGCACCCACCGTGGACGATGACTCCCAAATGGTTGCATAGATGGAGCCCCAGTCCTACTCTTCTGAAGCTCTGATTGCCTCATCCCAGAGACCCTGAGGCTGCTGTAATTAGGGTAGAATTACATCCAGCTGTTGAGAGGACTGCTGGATACTGAGAGTCCCATGACACTCCCTGCTACTCCTTCTATGAACACGGGAAGATGGCAACTCCTTGGCTTGGGCATAGTGTCTGTACAACAGATTCATAGTTATATAAATGATTTCTGACACAGCACATTTAATATTAAACAAGTTGAAAATATTGAAGTCAGTAGTTTACTCAATCAAAGCTAGGTTTATCAATGTGATTTTTTTCCCCATTTGAAAATTATAAGAAAATTATTTTTTATTTCTGAGTCAAATATCAGTGAGGCACTGTTCTATGGTTATAATAGAATGTTCTCAGAATACTTTTTTCAGTTTAATTACATTTTGGAACATTTTGCAGAAACCAAGCTAAGATATTTTCAGCTTCCAATTACAAGATGTATATTCCAGTCTGATGGCAAAGGACTGCCTTTTTTCTTAAAGCTAAATTAATTTTATCTTTAGGCTTTGTGTTTGGGTTTGTTTCTTTTCTGTATCTCTCTTAAGGTTTTATTTTTAATTATGTGTATATTTGTGTGTGGGATAATGTAGATGGACTTTTGGGCCACCAGCTCACAAAAAAAAAAAATGACTTGGAGACTTTGTATTCATTATGAAAATTTGTCCTTACCCTAGGCTTATTTCCAGCTAGCTCTTATAACTTAAATTAACCCGTATATTTTAAAATCTGTCTTCTTCCATGTGCTCATTACCTCATCTTCATTATGCCCTTCCTGGTAATTCTGCATCTGACTGGCGACTTTTCCTTTCTTCTTCCCAGAGTTCCCTCTCCTCAGAAGTCCTGCTTAACCTCTTTCTGCCTAGCTAATGGCCATTCAACTCTTTATCTATGTATGTATGTATGTATGTATGCATGTATCTGTCATCTATCTCTCTGTCTACTCAATCACAGTGATACATCTTCACATAGTGTAAAGGAATATCCCACGTCATTTCTCCTTTTTTGTTGGAATAAAAACAAAAGGTTGTAACTCTAACATAATAAAATAAACAATAAGAACAATTATTAAATAAGAGTTATATTTATAATGTTCAGTCCATTTGTATTTGGAATATTTGGGGGAAGTACTCTATTATCTTATCTTGATGAATTTAAAAGTTTATACCTAACCATTTTTTATCATAACTTGGCTTACCATCTTAAAACTATCTTTTAGAGCTCAGAACAGTTTTTTTTTTAGATAAGCAATTTGATTTTATGTCTTTCAACCTTCTATATTTTATACCTTTTTGTGATTTTTTTTTTTAATTTGGTAACAAAGAAAACTGTAACTAAAACTATCTTGTCTTCAACTCCATCAGAGACCCCAGAAGCATATAATATTCCCTGGAGCATTGAAGTTGGAGTCACACCTAACCTCTTCTGCCTAGTTATTGGCCATTCAGTTCTTTACTAAACAGTCGCAGGGACACATCTTCACGCACTGTAAAGGATGATGTGTGTCCATGGGTGTAAGTGCCCATCTAGGCGTCCAGGTCCCCCAGAGCTGGAGTTCCAGGCAGTCTTGAGCTACCCAGTGTGGTTCCTGGGAGCAGAACTCAGATCTTCAGTGAGAGATAGCTCTCTGACATCACAGGAATTTTTTAAATGTGTGCACACATATTGCGGCAGTGTAGTGAAGATAGTTAATTTTTATAAAGTTGCTTAGCGATATACCAATAAATTAAATTATAATTAACTGATAACAAATGAAGAACTGAAGGGTGCTTAGCCATTTTCTTCTTATAGAATGTTCCTTTTTCCTTCAGTGTCCTGGTGACCATCTGTCAAGTCTCCCATGGCAGTTTGCTTTGGCGGCTTCAATTGCAGGAAGATTGCCGTTCCCACTTGTACATTTCCATGGGCTCTGGGGATTCATGCTCTGGTTCTCTTCCATTTATTTATTTATTTCATATGTGTGTTGGTGTGGGAGAGTGTGTGTGCGGTTGTCAGAAGGCAGCCTTGGGGAGTGGGCGCGTGCCTTCAGGCTTAGCAGCAAGTGTCTTTACCCTACTCACACATCTCACTGCTTGATGAGGTTTGTTGTAAAGACTGTGTTTAATTCTTTACATTGTTATAATTCTTTACATTTTGATTTATTATTTATTGGGAGATGGATGATAATGACAAGCACATTAACCCTCCAGCTATCTTGAGAGCCTTGTGACTTCACACCTTTTTACCTGTGGCTTTCTGACAGAGGAACTGCTCTGATGTCAGTATACTTCATTAAATATCAACAAGCTACCCATCTTTCTCAAAGTTAGGTAAAATCTACATAGATACTTCAATAATTTGACCAGTCATTTTGTTTATAGTTTTTATATTTTATATACCTATTTTTAAAGGGAACTAGCTCTTGTAGATTAGGCTGGCCTCAAACTCACAGAGATCCATCTGCCTCTGCCTTCCAAGTGCTGGGATTAAAGGCATGCACCACCATGGCCCAGTTCATTGTCTAGATTTTTAAGGTTATTTATAATAAGCTTCTCATGTGGAGTCTAATTAAGATCCAGTGAATAGGTCACTAACTGTGTACAATGAGTTAGAATTCAGCAGGTGCACTGGTGGACAGCAAGGACAACATAAGCATGCCATTCCATAGGAGCCAGGGCCCAAGACTGCAGGACACCTCAAGGAGCTCTGGTTTCTCATAAGTGTGTGTCCTGTTGGAAGTGAAAACTGCCCACTCTGCATGTTATGCCCTAAGCTAACATTACTGCTAATTAAAGCAGTAGCATATCTTGTGTTGAATGAGAACTAGACCAGAACATGGCCATTCTTCTAGCTAGTCCTTCCCTAATGTAGGGTGTTACTGTTCTTTTTCTTTTCTCTTTTCTTTCTTTCTTTTTACTTTTTTCTTTCTTTTTCTTTCTTCTGAGGTCTTTTGCTGTGATCCATAGGAGTTCTAGGTAGGTGTAGGAGGCCACTAGTTAGTACCTGACCTCTCAGCCCCGAAATAACCACCCAGAAACTGTATTATTTAAATCACTGCTTGGCCCATTAGCTCTAGCTTCTTATTGGCTAATTCTTACATCTTAATTTAACACATCTTCATTAATCTGTGCATCATCATGAGGTCATGGCCTACCAGCAAATTTCAGCACGTCTGTCACTGGCACAGGCTCCATGGCTTTTTTTCTGACTCCGCCCTTCTTTCTCCCAGCATTCAGTTTAGTTTTCCCTGCCTACCTTTAGTCCCTGTGCAGTCCTAAGACAGTTTCTTTATTCACCAATGGTATTCACAACATACAGAGGGGTATCTCACATCAGGTAGGTTTGGAGAAATTGGTAAATCCTGAGCCGCTAGGAGCCCAAGGCTGGACTGAAGACCTCCAGGCAGTGTTCTAAGCTCTGAAAGCATGGGCATATTCTTTCAGTCTTCAGAATCCAGAGTTGTGGTTCTAGCATTCATGTGGGGCATTTTGCTCTGGGTTTTACCACCAGTGCCTACGGTACATAGGAGTCGTTCCAATCTCTGGAGTCTAGTCCCTGTAAACAGGTGCAGGACACAAACAGCAGGCAGAGCCTTCTAGTGTTCCAGCTCTCAGACAGGTCTCAGTTCTGGAATCCTCAGCCCTGTAGCAGTCTCAGAGCTGTAACAGTGCAATAATCTAACAGTATTCTCATACTTTTCAACTCCTACTTCAATGCTCCAGGAAAGGGGTGTCCTTTAATTTGTCTCAAGAATGTTACACTTCTAGAATATTCTACAGCTATTTTTGAAACTACAAGCAAGGAAGATAAAAAAAATCTGTTAGGGTGAAAGACACATTTTGCATGCCCTGTGGATCCAAGCTAATCTGAGAAGAATATTGGCTGGGTGAAGAAAATATCAGAGGACTGAAAAAAGTCAGTAGCACCTCTAAATTTGTGGGCTCAGGCAGAATGAAGAAGATTATGACTAATGGATGCAGAAATGAGAGGTTCAATAGGAACACACAGGGAGACGAGCTCCTTAGGAAAGACCAGGGTGGGAGAGCACATCTCAAGCCTATTGTCTGCTGGTTGATAAGTCATTGCTTAAGGTTTTGCTGAGCAATAGACGTTTTGAAGTTAGCAAAACTACTCACAAGGGAAGGAAACTATAATCAAAAGGAAGGAGGGTGTTTATGGATTTCCATAACTAAAATGATCAAAAGGAAAACCAGATTTTTTTTTTCTTGGCACAAGGTAGTACTAGAGACTGCACTGTCAGGGTCTCGTCTCTTCATGGCCTGATTTTCACTTACTGATCACAGGTTTCTGCGCTGTAGCAGTATACATGGCTATGATCACCTTGAGCTCACATACCTCATGCTTTGTGATGGAAGAGAAACAGATCTTGTTTAGTGTCTGTTGGAAGTGGACCTGGGGAGGATTTGCCTGACTTGTCCTGGTTCATGTGTCCATTCTTGCATAGTTGTTATGTACAAGGATATTAGTTGTTATCTCAGTCATGTCTTCATGTAGCATAACACACAATGCCAGAAAATGAAAGGACAGCAGAAACATGGCTCATCAGTATAATCTCTGTGAGCAATTACGCTAATTTTCCACTTTACAGTCAGGCATAGCATAGTTAACAAATGCGCAGGTAACATATGATACAAGCACACTCTGCTCTGAGGAGAACTGAATGAGTGGGACTGGGGTATACTCTAAAATAGGCTTATTACACGTCAGCCAGACTAGACACTTAACAAGTCGGACTGGGGTATACTCTAAAATAGGCTTATTACACTTCAGCCAGACTAGACACTTAACAAGTCGGACTGGGGTATACTCTAAAATAGGCTTATTACACGTCAGCCAGACTAGACACTTAACAAGTCGGACTGGGGTATACTCTAAAATAGGCTTATTACACTTCAGCCAGACTAGACACTTAACAAATTGAACTGGGGTATACTCTAAAATAGGCTTATTACACTTCAGCCAGACTAGACACTTAACAAGCATGCCACCGAGGACCAACCCAGGCCCAAAGCATGCTAAAGAGGTGCCCTAGAGCAGAGCTGTATATCCAGCCCAAGAGTTTTTGTGATTTAATCTTGCTCTGTCGTTCATTCTGGCCTGGAACTTGTAGTGTTGCAGTCTTGGCCTCTAGCCTTCCTAGTGCTGGTATCACAAATTTTGAAACTCTGCCTTACTATTTTGATTTTTAGCCTAGCGTTTATTCAACCAGGGGAATGAATTAGGATGTGTATAATTTTGACCAGCTCAGTTCTCAATTGTATAATTTATTTCTCAGTTTTAACTGTTTGATTGTAAATTTTTTCCCAGAAATCCATTAACTTGAATCATTATAAAAGTGATTTGAGCTATAATGTCAGTTAACTATGAAGTTCTTTGAAAACACATTGTGGTGTTGATAAGTACATTGCAAGTGTCTCAAATATGAAGTTCTTTGAAATAAGTAGGTTAGTCTAGTTTTTATATGAATTGGCAAGAATTCAGCAACAACTCAAGTTTGTTTAATACAGTCTTTTCACTCCCTTTTAGCAGTCAGAACAAGATGATAGTTTCCAGATGAGATTCTGAATGTCACATAGTGATGACATACATTTTCCTGGTTGGCTCAGCATGAGATGCAGTTTTGCATGCCATGTCACGCTGACTAGCAGAATCCAAAAGCCATTATTTCCCAAGGGGCTTTCAGTAGTGATAACATTGGATGCAGTTTGTGTTGCGATGAAAACTCTCAGGCACTGTTGCGTTTTGTCACAGGTTGCTTAAAGCTTTAAAATACCCTCTAGCCATTGGAAACTAGAAAGGAATTGTAAAGGCCATGTTTTCTTTCAATTAGTTAAATGTGTATTGCTAAGTGAGGTTACCAAAAATAATGATCATTATAAAATACGGATCAAAAATAAGTAAGATATGGGAAATAATTTGTAAATAAAGGATTAAAACCTATAGTTTTGACACTAACCCCAATTCAAATCAAACTAATCACATCCTCCAATTTACTTCAATTATAAAACAATATTAAAGTTATTCCTAATAATATGCTATGTGCCCAACAAAGATGTGTGGAAGCTCTTTAAAATTGTATACACACCCAACAGGTAAAGATCACGTTTTTGTGTGTTTTAGATGTTAAAAAGAAAGTGTAGATTTGAAGCAGAGTAAACCTTATTTTATCTAACATTTTCTCTAACAGTTCCTACCTTGAAGGTTTTGGAGGAGTAATCTTATTTTTTTTTTCTCCCTTGGGTCCTAATCATATGCAATTTCTTTTAAGTCCATTCCATGGCTTCTCAGATAGAGCACTTGCTGTTCAAGCTTGATGATCTGAGTTCAATCCCTTGGATCCAGAGTGATAGGAGAGAATGGACTCCATGCCGGTCTCCCCCCACCCCCCGACTATCATACACATGCTGTGGACAAGGGCAGCGCACACTAATGACAAAATAAATCCAGTATTTCAGTGAATGTGTGCATAATACTTAGTTCACATTAGTACTCTTCCTTGTTATCTGAAGCTGTTGTAATAACTTTTCTTCCTTTTCAAAGCTGCAGAGCTATTTTGCTGTAGCTTTCTGCTTAAGTCCTCAATGTTCCTCAGTCTGGGATGTGACACCTAGGCTTCTTAGATTGCTTACCTCTGTACCTCTCCCTCTCCTGCCACTTGACAGGTTTCAAGGCTACAGTCAAGATTCCTGCCCCAGTGGCTCTTGATTCTTTCTGTTCTATCTCCAGGTTTGGTATTTAGGATCTGCTGTGTCTCTGCAGTGTCTCTATCACAGTGTGTAGCTTTGGTATTTAGGATCTGCTGTGTCTCTGCAGTGTCTCTATCACAGTGTAGCTTTACTGCAGCCTCAGATTGAACATGCAACATGCATACTCTGTACTGCACGTGCCATTGCCAAGACAGCACCAAGGAAAGCTGCCGAGATGCCTTTACTCACTTTCAAAACTGTGTGATGAGGTGCAGTGTTTTTACTGCGTATGATTCTTTCCACTGTAATGGGTGCATAGTAGTTTAATTATGGAAAACAAAGATCTTTAAAGTATTTTTTGGCATGTAAGTATCAAATTATTTTAACTTTGGGTTTTAGCATGTTAGAATGTTTGATTTAAAAGATTGCGATTTGAGTTGCTGAGTGAGTTTCATGAAAAATATTTCAGTGGATTTTGGTTTAGGATTAGGACAAATTCTAACAGTTTGAATAGTATCTCAGCATACTTCTGATATTTTAAATATATTTTTGTGGAGTGGTTTATTCAGCACTGATAATTAAAAATTCAAGTTACAATGCACACTGTAAACATTTCTTGTATTTTCTTCTTGTTGGAAATCATCCCACATCTGACTGATCTTAATGATGACACCTCCCACTTTGTGGACTTGAGTTTATAGGTTACATGACCTAGACAGAAAAGCTTACTGTTGAGAGTGTTTTCTATGAGAACTGAGTTGCGTCAGCTGATGAAATGCTTTTTGAGTCTCTGAGATAATAGATTAACCTTGGGTTCTTGAGAATCTCTAACATCAATATTAAACCATTTGAAATTACATGTTATTATTTTCTCTGTAGGTTTTTACATAATGAAGACTTTAGCCATTTTATAACTGAAATCATTTTGCAAACCTCCAGAATAACTGACTAATTGTTAACAGATTTCCAGTTCAGTGTGAACATGAAAAGGAATGTTTTGATATGATAATGGCTGAAATTTTGTGGCAAAAATATTGTCATATAGTTTTGTGAACTAAGCATTCTTTTAGGTGTTTCTGTAAGTGAATGGGTGCATGTTTTTGTACTTTATATGTGCATGTGTCATCCCTCATGAACGATGCATATGTTTCTGTACCTTATATGTGCGTGTGTCATCCCTCATGAACGATGCATGTGTTTCTGTACTTTATATGTGCGTGTGTCATCCCTCATGAACGATGCATGTGTTTCTGTACTTTATATGTGCGTGTGTCATCCCTCATGAACGATGCATGTGTTTCTGTACTTCATTTGTGCGTGTGTCAGCCTTGGGTTGGTGTCTTTTCTCATGAACGATACATATGTTTCTGTACATACGTGTGTGTGTGTGTCATCTTTGGGTTGATGTCTTTCTTCATGAACAGGCCACCTTTTTTGGTTACTTGTTTCTTTGTTGCTGTTCTGTAAATGTGAACTTTTTAAAAATAATTTTTCATTCAAAAATTTACACTTCCTCCCCTTCTCCCAATCCCTTCCCACTCCCCCCACTCCCCCTCCTCCCTCCCCCTCCCCCTCCATCCTTAAGAGGGGGCAGGGTAACCTGCCCTGTGGGAAGCCCAAGGCCCTCCCCCCTCCATCCAGGCCTAGGAAGGTGTGCATCCATATAGACTAGGTTCTCAAAAAGCCAATACATGCAGAAGAGACAGGTCCCAGTGCCATTATCATTGGCTTCTCAGTCAGCCCCCATTGGCAGCCACATTCAGAGAGTCTGGTTTGATCATATGCTCATTCAGTCCTGGTCCAGCTGGATTTGGTGAGCTCCCATTAGTTCAGGCACACTGTCTCAGTGGGTGGTCCACCCCTCGCGATCCTGACTTCCTTGCTCATCTTCTCCCACCTTCTGCTCTTCGACTGGACCTTGGGAGCTCAGTCCATTGCTCTGATGTGAATGTGGGTCTCTGTCTCTATCTCCATCCATCGGACGAAATTTCTATGGATGTGATCAAGATATTCATCAATGTGACTATGGGACAAGGCCAGTTCAGGCACCCTCTCCTCTGCTGCCCAAGTACCTAGCTGGGGACATCCCCGTGGACACCTGGGATCCCCTCTAGAGCCAAGTCTCTTGCTAATACTAAAATGACTCCCTTAATGTAGATATCTTATTCCCTTCTTCAATATTTTTTAAGATTATGATAGAATTACTTCTCTTCTGCCTCTTTTTATATTGTATTACTTCTTTGAGAATTCCACAGTGTCTTTTAAGTATACTTATCCACTCTGTGAACTCTTCCCATATCTTCCCCTCTTTTCCCTACCTACCCAACTTTGAATACGTTTTTAAAAAGCCCATTTGAGAATGGTTTCTGACTGATCTGGAATTCACCAATTAGGCTAGGTAGGCTGTGCACTGATGCTCAGAAATCCCTGCCTCTGCTGCCCCATGCTGCCATTGACAGCATGGACTTCCAAGCCTGCCTTTCTAAAATGAATTCTGGGAATCTAACTTAGGCGCCATGATTGAATAGGAAGTACTGTACCAGCTGAGTGCTTTCCCGTCTTCCCAATATTCTTTTCATTTCGATCTCACTGCAAATAATGTGTATATAAAATTACTTTGTATAACTCAATTTTTTGATAGAAAAGGGCTTCAAATGAATTTCAGACCTTGTAGTCTAAAGTTGTTTTCTGCATATATTTAATGAGTAGTTCAAAATTTTATCATTAACCATTGTCTTAGAGTCTCTATTGCTGTGAATAGACACCATGACCACGGCAATGCTTACAAAGGAAAATATTTAATTGTGGCTTACTTACTGTTTCAAAGGTTTAGTCCATTATCATCATGGCAGAATACGGCAGTATGCAGGCAGCCATGGTGCAGGAAAAGGAGCTGAGAATCCTACATCCTGATCCTCAGGCAGCGGAAGGAGGCTTTGCCACACTGGTGTGGCTGGAGCAGATATGAAACCTTAAAGCCCGCCCCCACAATGACACACGCCCTCCAGCAAGGCCACCTCTCCTAGTAGTGCCACTCTGTGTGAGCCAAGCATTCAAACACATGATTCCATAGAGCCACACCTATTTAAATAACAAGATTTAATGTCTCTAAAGACTGAATTATACGTATTATGGCATTTTAAATGAAAAGTATTTGGTAGGAAATATGAACACTGTCAGCTTCCTCTCGCCAGAGCGCTTTTCCTCGCATGTGCTCAGCGGAAGCGCTGCGATAGGCCTTTCTGATAGGCAGGAGAAGTAGATTGAAGCCAGTTTAGGGTGTTTAGCTGTTAACTAAAAATTTATAGGTTTGAGTCCTATCAATCTAGTTGAGGATTTAGCTTAATAAAAGTGCAGTGCTTCCCCAGCACTTAAATGATAATATATTAGTGAGTAGTGATAGTGCCTCCCTAAAAACAATTAAGTATTTTATTTTTGAACTAATGAAATTATGTCATGGAATTACTTTATTCATTGTTGAAAGAGAAAATAAATGTTTCTAATTACACTGTGATAAATGTTTCTTTAATAATCTCCAGTAAGAAACAGTAAATCATTTTAAGAATTATTTGTAGTATGATAGAAATCTGATACATCCTCTATGCATTTGATTAAATAAGATATCATAGTGCATATTTGAATGGCAGGAAATGAACATAGAAGTTGAAAGAATAGACCCTGAGGGCTTTGTGTGTAGAATCTAATATTTCTGTTGCCACCTCTGTCTTGTGACTTGGGATAAGTTAATTAACTTCCTTGTGATTGGTTGCTTTATCTAGCAATCTTGTTGCATCTGGATAATAGTGTGTTCCTTCTGGGCTGTTGTGAGCTTAATGGTTGATTATTTGTGTGTGTAGTCAGTAGGTGTTGTGGAGGTTTCAGTAATGGATATTGTTTGATATTTGCAGAGGGTTATACAGAATATCCTGTCCATAGAAACATGCTGAATTACAGAATTTGTTACCTTGCTGATAAAGCACAAGACATAAGAGTGAGCTGTTAAGTTTTAGAAAATGTGGTAGATTGAAAATAGTATATTAAAAATACTGTACATTTGTATTTTAATATCCACATTGTTTTTTAATGATAAATGTTAATTATGTTTTTCTTACTTGCACAACACTTTTAGGCTACAGTCTGATTTTAAGGATTTAGCGATTTTAAGACTTTTATTATTTGAGGATTTCATACGTGTCTCCTGTATCTACATTACTTCCCCACACTTGCCTCCTTTCAAGTCACTGTGCCAGAGAACACAGTGTGTACATAGACATGTCATTGTCAGGTGGAGGTGCACTGATGGGTTCACAGTGTGTACATAGACATGTCATTGTCAGGTGGAGGTGCACTGATGGGTTCACAGTGTGTACATAGACATGTCATTGTCAGGTGGAGGTGCACTGATGGGTTTACAGTGTGTACACAGACATGTCATTGTCAGGTGGAGGAGCACTGATGATGGGTTCACAGTGTGTACATAGACATGTCATTGTCAGGTGGAGGTGCACTGATGATGGGTTCACAGTGTGTACACAGACATGTCATTGTCAGGTGGAGGAGCACTGATGGGTTCACAGTGTGTACATAGACATGTCATTGTCAGGTGGAGGAGCACTGATGATGGGTTTACAGTGTGTACATAGACATGTCATTGTCAGGTGGAGGAGCACTGATGATGGGTTCACAGTGTGTACATAGACATGTCATTGCCAGTTGGAGGAGCACTGATGATGGGTTCACAGTGTGTACATAGACATGTCATTGTCAGGTGGAGGAGCACTGATGATGGGTTCACAGTGTGTACATAGACATGTCATTGTCAGGTGGAGGAGCACTGATGATGGGTTCACAGTGTGTACATAGACATGTCATTGTCAGGTGGAGGAGCACTGATGATGGGTTCACAGTGTGTACATAGACATGTCATTGTCAGGTGGAGGTGCACTGATGGATTGACTCCAAGTTGTAATAGTTGGTACCTAGTAGCAATACTTTTCAGTAGTTTAAATATTTACCATAAACCTCTGTGAAAATCTTTTCATAAAAGATTTTAATTAAATTTAAAATATGTTTAGGTTGACACTTTCTTGTGCAAAGAGATCCCAATGAGTATAAAGTTAATTATATGTTAAGAAAATCAAGATAGGCAATTGCTACAAAGCAAGTTACATCCAAATGCACACAGTTTGAGCTACAATATTCACTTTGACCTTCTTCTGATCGACCCTCAAAGGTGCTTACGCCTTGGCTTGCTTTTATTTTCCCCTTGCTTTTCTTTATCTAATAGATAAGTTCTCACTAACATTTATACACAGTTTTAAATTACCTTTAGGTTATATCACAAAATTTTGGTTTATTTCCATTTTGGAAGATACTAAATTATGTTTTTGTCAATGCCTTGAACTGTGCCTCATCTTTACCTGGTTGAATTATAATTTTATTGAAGGTAGTAATTCAGCATTTTCTGTGCCTCTGTCACCTTTTCCTCATTTTATTTTTCTTTCTTCCCCTCTTCTATTTTTTTGCATATCAATTTACTTTTTGTGGTTACGTGTCCAGTTTAAGTTTGATATGAATCTATTAAGATAAATGTACATAATTTGTATGTACCTTAAAGTAATCCTTTAGTTCTAATGAACAAAATTTTTATTGATGATGGAATATCAATTTTATTTTATTATTTATTATGACATAAGATTTTTGTATATTTTAATTAATTTTGTCACTATTAAATTTTAATTGAGAAATTCTATTAGTAAGACATCATCATCTGAAAGTTTCATTTATTGAAAGACCCATTTTCCGTCACTTTATGATGATGAATTAGTGCTCCACCGCGTTTTATTGGCTTACTACTTTTGTGCTGAGAAATTAATGAAGTTACAGCTTTAATACCTCTTGATAATGGGGGCCTCTCTGGGTCACCCTCCCTCCACCTGTCGGTAGCCCGCACCTGTGATCTCAGGTGGTTGCAGTGATTTTAAGCAGAGAATGAAACTGTCTTAGAAATCCTCTCAGTGTACCTTTGTGAGGCTGCAGTGACTGTGTTTTGCTAACAACCAGCTGTTTTTACACTTAGAGTCTCGAGTACTGTCAGTTCCCATGAAGACCATGCTGCACATTCCTGAAGGTTGTAGAAGTCCTGAAGAAAGAATGAAAGAATTTATTGGAATATTATGGAATGCAGTGAAGAGCCTCACCCTACAGGTAAATTTAAGTAGTAGAATTATTACGGTTTTACGTTTCACAATCTTACGTAATTTTAGCATATTTAATTGTGATATAATTTTTCTGTCAACATTCCCTTGGTCTGTCCTGTCTCTTGTACACTGGTGTACTAGGTTTATTACAGGTAGCATTTCTATAGTTTGTCTTGTGTCCACTGATGAACTTTGTTTATTACAGACAATGTTCCCATACTCTATATCGTGTTCATTGGTACAGTTTTTTTTGCATCAAAATTATGTTAAGAATACATGTTTTATCAAAATGTGTGCATTTTGAAATGTTTCTTTAAGTTTAAAACAACTCATTTATTCTAAATACAATTTTTAAAATATTATTCAAAAAATTTAAAAACTTATTTTCTGAATCAGCCTTCTCTCAGAATTAGGAAAAAAATCTGAGTAGTATCAAATTATTATATAAAATCTGTTAATCTTTTTCTTAATTACAAATTAAATGTGAAAATTATTAGCCATATCTTTATGTGTATTAAATTTTATCCTAATTTATTTTGACTTTTTAATGCATATAGCACAATCTATTTGTTGTTCAACCGACAGTATTTTGGAATTGGCATTTTTGTTTAAACACGTTTGGCATTATTAAATCTATAGGATAAACTTACCTTTTTAATAAACATAATTTTTTATTAATTCTTTAGGAATTTCACATCATGCACCCCAATCCCCCTCATTTCCCAGTTCCTCAGTATTTACTCTTTACCCTTTCTTTCAGTATCACCCCAAAAGAAAATAAATCAATTAAAGTATTAATTAAAAATAAACCACTTTCCTCCTCATCTTTCCCACTTCACTGTCCCCTATTCAATATTATAGTGGCTCCGAGAGCTTCCGAGTGTAATTGCTTGTAATTGTTCATTGCAATGAGTTGTTGGTCTGATTCAAGGCCTTCGGCTTCTGCCGTACCATCAATACTGGACCCTCATTGAAATTTCTGGGACCTCCTGCTGTTGCCCCGATTTATGAAGGTCCTGTGGCTGTGGTTCCACAGGACCAGTTCCTTCCCCTTTTCTAGCAGATCACAGACACCGTGTGTGTTGTGGTGAGCCAGCTCAAAGCCCTAGATGTGGACCTGAATGTTAGCTAAATTGGTCAGTCTGGGCTTTTGCTGGAACCACCCCTTCAGGCGAGGGGCAGAGTCAGCTCTCCCTTGCCCATTCCATTGTGGTTAACTTTCCTGTTCCATTGGAGAGGGGTGGGGTCAGCTCTCCCAGGAGCAGGGTCTGTAGGGCCAGCTCTCTTATGTAGGACAGGGCCAGATCTCCTGTTGCAGCAACCAGCATTTTTGTTTCAGCAAGTTTGGCAATATTATATCTAGTAGGAAAGATATACTTTCCTAAACATTTTATATATGATAGAATTTGGTGATAATATTATTTTTGGATATTTAGTTACACTTTTTTACATCAAGTTATGGTGCGAGAGAATTGTCTGTATTCTGTCAATCATGATTTAAATAAACACTGATTGGCCATTAGCCAGGATG
>PVIU01020677.1:0-33425 GCA_004026605.1 Ondatra zibethicus | reverse complement strand
AAAAAAAAAAAAAAAAAAAAAAAAAAAAAAAAAAAAAAAAAAAAAAAAAAAAAAAAAAAAAAAAAAAAAAAAAAAAAACACCCAGGATTGGATGGTTTCAGTGCAGAATTCTACCAGAACTTCAAAGAAGAGATAACGCCTATACTCTTCAAATTGCTACACATAATAGAAACAGAAGGAATATTGCCAAAATATTTTTATAAGGCTAAAGTTTCCCTGATACCGAAACCACAAAAAAAATCAACCTAGAAAGAGAATTACAGACCAATCTCCCTCTTAAACATTGATGAAAATACTCAATAAAATACAGGCAAATTGAATCCAAGAAAAAGTAAAAAAAAAAAAAATCATCTTCCATGATCAAGTCGGCATCATCCCAGAGATGAAGGGATGGTTCAACATACAAAAATCTGTCAATGTAATCCATTATATAAATAAACAGAAAGAAAAAAGGCATATTATCATCTCCTTAGAGGCTAAAAAAGCATTCGGCAAAATCCAACACCTTGGAGAAAGCAGGGATATCAGGAACTATTTAAACATAATAAAGGCAATATACGGCAAGCCAACAAACAACATCAAACTAAATGGAGAGAAACACAAAACAATACCACTAAAATCAGGAATAAGACAAGGCTGTCCACTCTATCCATGTCTATTCAACATAGTTCTTGAAGTTCTATCTAGAGCAATAAGACAACAAAAGAAGGTCAAGAGGATACAAATTGGAAAGGAAGAAGTCAAACTCTCACTATATGCAGATCATATGATAGTATACAAAAGTGACCCTCAAATCTCTACCAGGGAACTCCAACAGCTGATAAGTACCTTCAATAATGTGGCAGGATACAAGATAAACTCAAAAAAATCAGTAGCCGTCCTATATATAAATGATAAAGAAACTGAGAAAGAAATCCGAGAAACATCATCCTTCACAATAGCCACAAATAGCATAAAGTATCTTGGGGTAACACTTACCAAAGAAGTGAATGGCCTGTTCGACAAGAACTTTATGTCTCTGAAGAAAGAAACTGAGGAAGATACAAGAAAATGGAAAGATCTCCCATGCTCTTGGATTGGTAGGAACAACATAATAACAATGGCAATCCTACCAAAAGCAATCTATAGATTCAATGCAATCCCCATCAAAATCCCAACACTATTCTTCACAGACCTTGAAAGAACAATATTCAGCTTCATGAAGAAAAAGAAAAAAGCCAGAATATCCAAAACAATTCTGTACAGTAAAGGAACTGCCAGAGGCATCACCATCCCTGACATCAAGTTGTATCATCAAGTTACAGTAATGAAAACAGCCTGGTATTCACATAAGAATGGACAGGTTGACCAGTGGAATTGAATTGAAGACCCAGGTATTAATCCACACACCTGCGAACACCTGATTTTTGACAAAGAGCTAAAATAATACAATGGAAGAAAGAAAGCATCTTCAACAAATGGTGTTGGCATAACTGGATGTCAACATGTAGAAGAATGCAAATAGATCCGTATCAACTCCCATGTATAAAACTCAAGTCCAAATGGATTAAAGACCTCAATATATATCCGACCACATTAAAGCTGACAAAAGAGAAAGTGGGGAGTAGACTTCAATGCATGGGCATAGGAGATCACTTCCTAAATATAACACCAGTAGCAAAGGCACTGAGGACAACAATATATAAATGGGACCTCCTAAAACTGAGAAGCTTCTGTAAAGCAAAGGACACAGTCAATAAACAAAAATGCAACCTAATGAATGGGAAAAGATCTTCACCAACCCCACATCAGACAGAGGACTGATCTCCAAAATATATAAAGAACTCAAGAAAACAGACATCAAATTTCCAAATAATCCAATTTAAAAAATGGGGTACAGATCTAAACAGAGAATTCTCAACCAAAGAATCTCAAATAACTGAAAGACCCTTAAGGAAATGCTCATCATCCTCAACCATCAACGAAATACAAATCAAAAGGACACTAAGTACCATCTCATACCTGTCTGAATGGATAAAATAAAAAAAAAACCAATGAAAGCTTATGCTGGAGAGATTGTGGATTAAGGGAAACACTCCTCCACTGCTGATGGGGATGAAAACTTATACAACCACTCTGGAAATCAGTATGTCAGGTTCTCAGAAAATTGGGAATTAATCTATCTCAAGACCCAGAAATACCACTCTTGGTATACCCAAAGGATGCTCAATCACACACTACAAGGACATTTGTTCAACTATGTTCATAGCATCATTATTTGTAATAGCCAGAACCTGGGAACAACTTAGATGCCCCTCAACCAAAGGATGGATAAAGAAAATGTGGTACATATACACAATGGAACACTACTCAACAGTAAAAAATAATGACATCTTGACATTTGCATGCAAATGGATGGAACTAGAAAAAAAAACGATAAGGAAACCCAGATCCAGAAAGATGATCATGATATGTACTCACTCATAAGTGAATACTAGCTGTAAAGAAAAGGACACTGAGCCAATAGTCCACAACCCCAGAGAAGCTAAGTGGAAAGAAGAACCCTTAAAGAAACATATATAAATCCCCCTGGGAAGGGGAAATAGACAAGATCTCCTGACACTTTTTCTACAAGTTTAATATTTATTTTATTATCTTTACTTCTTTAATCTATGACTGCCTATACTCTGTCTCTTTAAAGACTTTGTTCTAATTTTTAAAAAAACATTTACTTCTTTTTATAACCCTCTGTAGTCTTTTTTCTCTCTCTCCCAAGCCTATTTACACTTATCCAACACTGTGACCCATTTAGAGGTCTTTTCCATCTGAATTTGTCTTTATTGCATATCTGTAATTCTTTACTGACCAGGAGAGCTTCTTAAAATGCTAGGTGCTTCTTAAAAACTTAAGCTGTGGCATTGCTATTGTATGTATATACGGTACCTCCTGCTTGCTCTGCACAGTCCAGCATGGCGGAGCTGTTTGCTGCCTCTGAGAGCCATGCCCACAGCCCCATTCTCAGGCATACAGCCAGTCCATATTGTCCCACATTTGGTGCCAATTTGTAGTAGGAGGCTGCTGGTTGGTTCCCAGCTGCCCAGCTAGCTTAGGCCCAAAATAATCACACAAAAACTACCAATTAAATCACTGCTTGGACCATTAGTTCTAGTTTCTTACTGGCTAACTTTTATGTTAATTTAATCCATTTCTGTTTATCACCCTATCGCTACATGGCTGTGGCTTACCAGGTAAAGTTCCCAGCCACTATCTCTGGCGGCTCCATAGCATTTCTCTAACTCTGCCTTCCTCCTTTCATGCTATAGGCTAGGCCAGTTTCTTTATTCGTTAACCAATAAAAGCAACACATAGACAGAAGGACCTCCCACACCATTCTCGTCCCACTACCAGCCCCCCACAACAGATCAGGCCACACAACTGTTACCCACATTCAGAGGGCCTAGTTCAGTCCCATGTAGGTTCCCCAGCTGTCAGTCCTTAGTCCCTAAACTCCCACTAGCTTGGGTCAGCTGTTTCTGTGGTTTTACCCATCATGATTTTGACTCCCCATTGCTCATGTGATTCCCTTCTCCCTTTCTTCAAGTGAACTCCAGGAGCTCAGCCCAGTTCTTGGCTGTGGGTCACTGCATTTGCTTCAGTCAATTATTGGATATAGGTTTTATAATGACGACTAGGGGGGTCACTAATCTGAATACAGGAGAGGACCCATTCAGGCACCCTCTTCACAATTGCTAGGAGTCTTAGCTGGGGTCATCCTTGTGGATTCCTGGGAATTTCACTACTACCAGGTTTCTCCCTAATGCTATAATGGCTCCCTCTATCAAGATATCTCTCTCATTGCTCTCCTACTCCATCCCTCCCCCAACTTGGCCTTCTGAATCCCTCATGTTCCCATTCACATCCCCTCCCTTCTTCCCCCCATTTACCCAGGATATCTTAACTACTTCCCCTTCTCAGAGTGATCCACGTGTTCCTCTTAGGATCTTCCTTGTTATCTAGCATTTCTGGAGCTGTGGATTATAGTCTGGTTATACTTTGCTTCACATATTCCACTTATGAGTGAGTGCATACCATGTCCATCTTTCTGGGTCTGGTTTATCTCACTCAAGATGTTGTTGTTGTAGTTCCATCAATTTGCCTGCAAATTTCAAGGCATCATTTGCTTTCTACCGTTGAGTAGTTCTCCATTATGTAAATGTACTACATTTTCTTTATCCATTCTTCAGTTGAAGCATATCCTCTCCAACATAGGCTGTCATCAACGTTTTTGATCTTAGCCAATCTGACAAGTGTAAGCAGTGAAAAGAGTTCCCACCGACTTACTTCTGAATTGCCACTGCATCCTCTTTTCCCCACAAGTCCTGCTAGTCTGTGACCTAAGGAACTTGAGTTCACATTTGAGTGCATCCTCAATTAGGCTAGAGAACTCATTGCTTTTCTTTTCATCTTAGCTAGTTTCTAGCCTGGAAATTTTTACTAGACTTTTTGACAATTTCCTTAGCCATTCTCCATATAAAAGAAAGATGGTTAATATTTACTATTCAAAGGAATTATTGAAATAGAAACAGTTACAATTCTAAAAAATGGCAAAAGTAAAATGGCTCTCAAAGATGGTTGGTATATGAAAAGAAATAGGCTCAGGAAGTTGAAGTGACTTGACCAAAGTCAGATAGCTTATGCTAAGTCCTTCCTGGTCAACTTGAGAAACAACATATTAAAGATGCATTTAGTGACCATGTTAACTGAAGTTGGATTATCTTTGAAGGAAGTAGTGTATACCCTAAATGACACCGTATTCTTATTGGTACTGAGACAAGCCTTAGCTAAAAACAGGTATCTTGATGTAATATCTGTAGTTTTGCCACACTGAGTTACTTAAAGATTTGAATAAAGTTTGTTGAGTACAAGATTTAAGACCTTTGCTCTCAGAGTAAGTATGAGTCAAAATACCATGCTTACAATTCTTTATAGGTGCTGGTCTAGAAGTAAAAAGATCTGGGTCCTTTAGTCATTTCTGTTTCTAATTAATTGTGTGATCTTTGACAAATTACTTGATTGCTTTAGATATCAGTTTGCTCATATATAAAATAAAGATTTATGTGAGTACATTTGGAAGAGTAAAATTACCTAAAACACTAATTTTTCTTGAGGTTTGCTACATGCCGACATATTGAAGCATCACACACACAGATATAATATATATATAATATAAATATATATATATACTGATTTCATAAATGAGAAAAATTATGACAGACCATTTGACATGTAAATGTTCACAGAGCTTATAAGGCTTTTAAATATACTATAATAACCACAATCTCAAATATACCATTATACTGTTTATATTACTATTACCACTAAGTGCTGTATAATAGAAAAAAAAACAATGTGTTAGTTGTTTTCTTGGTAAAGAGTCAGATGACATAGAAACACAAAAGAACTAGAGAACCAAACTGAATTTGGAGAGTAGACTGAAACATCAAAAGTATTGGTTTCAAAGTAGTAGAAGGAAGCATCAAGGCATTTGCAAAGGAAAGAAAGGGAGAGATCATGATGCAGATTCATGAAGTAATGTGCTTATGAGAATCAGTAATGAGACCATGTCACTGTGTAGTTTGTCTGGTAGGTAATATTCACAGGTGCATATTTTTCTTCTTGATGTTTTTTATCAATACCAGTATATCCCAATATCAGTAAGTTTCATAAACATAAAAGCCATATCTGTATTTTCTGTGTCAATGTATTCTCAGCATCAAGATATTGCATCATAAGTGTTGTTCAACTGTGTTGAACAAATCTATTCCTGTGTTTATGTGAATGGGGGGAATTCTAAATGATTGATGAAGATTTGCCTGTCAGTTGAGGAAATATATACTTGACAGAGTTGAGAAAAGAGACCATGGAGGCAGTGGGAGTAGTCTATGGTGATGTAGGTGTGACCAATAAGGCAAATATAAAGGGTATTTCAACATTAGGGTCAATAACACATGTACTCACTATGGTGCACTTTCCATTCCAGCTATCCCTTGATAGACATTTCTCTACCAGCTGCATGTTCTGTCATGACACCAATTTCATACACTACAATGTGAAAAACTCTATGGCCCAAAATAAAAAAAAGAGTTATTTCTCAGTTCTCTGAGAAGTCTAGCAGAACTATTTGGAAGGTTCATGGACTCAAAGGAGTCTTTTTATTTGTTTTCCCTACTCAAAATACCACTTTAGGCTTGGATTTTTTTTTCCTTTTCATACGGCACTAATTTGGCAAAACTTAATTGCCTGTTTGGGATGCAGTCCCTGAAGCTCTTAGAAGGTAATTATTTCTTTCAGGTGAAGATCAGAATCTTTGAACTCAACTCGTGATATAAATGGACTGGCAGCACTTTGGAGCTTCAACTTAGTTAAGTTGTTGTGCAGCTCATTAGCCTACTACCTATATATGGAACTGATTCTGGAATAGAATCTATCCCTAGATATCAAGTGTAAGGCAATGACATAAAATTTATAGCTTTTTATCAGAATAAATCATGCTCCCAGAGATAGAGGCTTTATGGTAGCTGCCGTCCAGGAATATATATGGAGTTAGGACTGGATCGTGAGGAGACAAGTTGTGGCCCAGTTTACAGAAGCCAGACTTCTCAATGAGAAGAAGGTTTTGATTAGTTTTCATTTCTGGATAAATGAACAGCAACCAACAGACTTTATTTTGGTTTTCATTACAGTGTCATGCTTTTCATATTTGCCAGTTTGTTTCCCAGTCTTTCCAGCAGATAGACAGCCATCACAAGTTTGCTTACCCAGGGATATGCAGGATCTTGAGTGTATCATATTGCATATTTTGACTCTTCAGCAATAAGAATAGGTGGTATTAAATGACATACAAAGAAAGCTAGAAAGTATTAGTTTTTCTCTAGGGGAAACCCATTCTTCTCTTCCTATTAGTGCTTGAGTGTCCTTTCCTGAAAGATATTTTTTTTTGCTTCAAGGCATTTCTTCTAATAATTTGTGATTATTTTTCCTTTCTAAAAAATTTAGGACATTACACCACTTCCTTGGAAGATAATCCAACTTCAATTAACATGGCCACTAAATGCATCCTTAATATGTTGTTTCTCAAGTTGACCAAAAAGGACTTAATACAAGTCACTTCAACTTTCTGAGCCTATTTCTTTTCATATACCAACCATCTTTGAGAGCCATTTTACTTTTGCCATTTTTTGGAATTGCAACTGTTTCTATTCCAATAATTTCTTTGAATACTAGATAATAACCATCTATCTTTTATATGGAAATGGCTAAGGAAATTGTCAAAAAGTCTAGTAAAAATTTCCAGGCTAGAAACTAGCTAAGATGAAAAGAAAAGCAATGAGTTCTCTAGCCTAATTGAGGCTGCACTCGAATGTGAACTAGAGGTCCTTAGGTCACAGACTAGCAGGACTTGTGGGGAAAAGAGGATGTAGCAATTCAGAAACAAGATGATGGTAACTCATTTCACTTCTTTGGGAAGAAGTTGTGACTCACATGAGCAAAAGAGAGCATGTTCAGTGAATTTCAAAGGTCACTGACCTAAGCAAGAACTTTTTATATTCTTTGAATGCTTGTCTACAGCTACACACTAATTAGTAAACCTAAACTAGCAGGCGATAATTTTGCAATTCTCCTTTCCCTCCTACTCTGATGTAGAACTCCACTGTGGATTAGAATTCACAGCCTGACATTTTAATGGGAGTGAGAGTAGTACTGGAAAGAACCAAGTTACCATACAACTCACTAAAACCTTTAAAGACATATCTAAAGAAATTTGTTTCAACTTTGAAAAATCACGGTCCCATCTTCAGTTGCAAAAATATTCTTTACCTCTGTGTTGGTTTAGGTTGAGAGAGATAATCAGACTACCCCTAATAGTTCTGTATCTCCAAGATTCTTGAAGGCTCTAGGGTCATGATTAGCCACAGGGCACTACTCTCTAAGTTGAGCAATTAAAACTACTTGCAAACTCTCAAAGACGCCACACTGGGCATTGTTAAAAAGTTGGCAAGCATGGCAGTTAACTTCACCTGAAAATTCTAACCCCATAATGACATATTAATTGTAATCAGTAGGGGATATATAGAATGCTCCATCAAGACATAAATGAAGAAGTTTTGTAAGTTTAAAATGATGAAAAAAATGTCCTAAGCAAAGAAGCCAACCTATGGGAATTAACGTCAAAACTTTTTATGTGTTTGATGCAAGTGAGTTGCAACAAATGTCCTCATCAAAATGATACATGACCTAAAGATGCAGATGCCCTTGGGAGGATCTTGGTTCTAGTTTTAGCTCTGTCATTACTTGGCTATGCTCATAGTAAGTCCATTAATTTCTTATTGTTTGTTAAACAGTGAACAGTAATGTGTATCTTAGGTAGTGCCCATGGGTAACATAAAGACAAGAGTGAAAATTACATGTAAAAGACACTTGAAAATTGAAAGATATGTAGCAGTTAATGTGATCAGAACAAGTTTTTACAGAATACATGATTAGAAAAAAAATCTAGATTGGACCTATTGGGCTTTACTTGAGTTTTGGGAGGCAATAGGCATCCACTAGTGAGCACATTATTTCATAACAAATTTATGAAATCGACAATATTACCTCTATCTGATTAAAAGATGAGATCAATTTAAAATGTAATAACTCCATATCCTTTGTATCCCGTGTTCCTAGTTTCTGTGTTTACTCCAGGTTATATCCTCACATCTGAAAAGTTGGAATGAGAAATGACAGATGAGAGAGAACATGATGTTTCTTCTTTTTATCCTATTTCTTGCTCAGTAAAGTCTTTTCTACTTCTTGCGAATTTAACAATTTCATTTTTAAGCTAAATAATATTCCACAGTACATATATGTACCACATTTTCACTATCCATTTGTCAGTTGAAGAATGTTTGGATTGTTTCCATTCTCTACTTATTGTGAACAAAGCAATAATCTGTGGAGTAGGATGTCAAGTCCTATGGGTATATGCCAGGGAATGGTACAAGTGAGTCATATGATAGATTCATTTCTGACTTTTTGACAGTTCTCCATACTGATTTCCAGAATGGCAAGGCCAGTTTTCAGTGCCACTAAAAGTGGATGAATGGCTCCATTGTTCATTTGTTGTCAGTTGTTTTGTTGATTTTATTCTTTCTTACTGGGGTGATGTGAAATCTCAAGTGGTTTTGATTTGTATATCCCTAATGGTCAAGAATGATGGAGACTTTTAAAAAATATTTCTTAGTCATTTTTATCTTCTTTTAAGAAGTCTGTTCAAATTCATAACCCAGTTTTTGAATGGGTCATTTAATATTTTTAATTATTTTTTAAGTTCTTTATATACTCAGGATATTAATCCCTTGTCAAATGTACAACTAGTAAAGGTTCTGCCCTACTCAATGGGCTTTATCTTCATTCAGTTATTTTCTTAGTGGTGCACAGTATTTTAGTTTTATGAAGTCCCACTTGTTAATTGCTGGCTTTAATTCCTGAACAAAGGAAGCCTACTCAGAAAGTCTTTTCATACTCCTAGATCATGCAGGGTACTGGCTTTGGTTTCTTCTAGCAGTTTCAGTATTTCTAAACAGGCTTTGCTTTTAGGTCTTTGAACAATATGTAGTCAGTTTCTGTGAATTATAATAGATATGCATCTAATTTCGTTCTTCTACATGTGGACATCTAGTTTTCCCAACATGACTCATTGAAGATGCTATCTTTTCTCCAATCTATGTTTTTAGCTTCTTTGTCAAATATCAGATGGCTGTAGTTGTGTGTACTGATGTTTGGGTATTTTATTCTGCTACATTGTTCTACATGTCTGTTTTTATAGCAGTACATTACTGTGTTTATTAACATGTCTGTATAATATAGGTAGAACCTTATAATAGTAATACTTTCAGCATGGTTCTTTTTGTCTGAGATTGCTTTGGCAATCCAGGTTCTTTCGTGAGTTGATATAAACTTATGATTTTTTTCTATTTCTCTGAAGAATGTAATAGGAATGTTTATTGAGAATGCACTGAATCTATAAATAGATTTAAGTAGAATGATCATTTTCATAATGCTAATCTTACCAATTCATGAGCATGGGATGTCTTTCCATTGTCTACTATCCTTATTTCTTTCTTCAGACATCTGAAATATTCATTGTAGAGCCCTTTAACCTCCTTGGTTAGGCTTATTCTAGGGTATTTTTATTGTCTTTGAAGCTATTGTGAGTAGGACTATGTCCATGATACCTTTCTCTGTGTTTGTTGTTGGTGTATAGAACAGCTACTGATTTTTGTAAATTGTTTCTCTATCCTTCCATATTGTTGAAATTGTTAGTGTTTTCTGATAGAATTTTTGGGATCTTTTCTTTATAAAATTATATCATCTGCAAATGGAAATACTTTCAGTTTTTCTTTTCTTATTTGTATCCCTGTAATTTCTTTTTCTTACCTTATTGTTCTAGCTAGGTCTTCAAGCACTGCATTGAAAAGGAAAACTTGGATAGCCATGTCTTGTTCCTCATTCAATGGAATTATTTCAAGTTTTTCTCCATTTAGTTCAATAAAAACAATAAAAAAGAATTATGTTGGTTGTAGGTTTATCATATATACTTTTCATTGTGTTGAGCTAGGTTCCCTCCAGTCCTACTTTCTCTAAGACTTTTATCATGAAGGATATTGGACTTTTTCAGAGGCTTTTTCTGCATCTATTGAGATGATCATACAATTTTTGTCTTTAAGTCTATATAATTTATTACAATTATTGGCATGTATGTGTTTAATCATTCCTGCATCTCTGGGATAAAGTGAACTTGGTCATGGAGGATAATCTTCTTGATGCATGTCTGTTGTAGGAGCCTGCTTGTTTGTTCCCAGGCTGCTCAGCCCTGAAATAGTCACAGAGAAACCATATTACTTGTAATACTTTATGGCCAATAGTTTACATGTATTTCTAAACAGAAAAGGGGAAATAGTGTGGGAGGTCCTTCTGTCTATATGATGCTTTTACTGGTTAATAAATAAAGAAACTGCTTTGCCTACAGCAAGGCAAAATTTAGCTAAGTGAGGAAAACTAAGCTGAATGCTGGGAGAAAAAAAGGCAGAGTAAGGGAGAAGCCATGTACCCCTGCCAGAGACAGATGCCAGAACTTTACCTGGTAAGCCACAGCATTGTAGCAATACAGAGATTAATGGAGATAGGTTATTTAAGATGTGAGTTATCTCACTCAGGATAGTATTTTCTATTTCCATCCATTTGCATGCAAAATTCAAGATGTCATTGTTTTTTGCCGATGAGTAGTACTCTATTGTGTATATGTGCCACACTTTCTTTATCCATTCTTTCATTGAGGGGAACCTAGGTTGTTTCCAGGTTCTGGCTATTACAAATAGTACTGCTATGAACATAGTTGAACAAATGCTTTTGTAGCATAATTGGGCATCTAATGGGTATATTCCCAAGACTGGTATTGCTGGATCCTGTGGTAGGTTGACTCCCAGTTTCCTCAGAAACCAACACAATGATTTGATGAATACGGTATGTACTCACTCATTAGTGGATTCTAGTCATAAACAAAGGACATTGAGCCTATAGTTCATGATCCTAGAGAAGCTAAATAATAAGGTGAACCCAAAGAAAAACATATACAGATCCTCCTGGAAATTGGAAGCAGAAAAGATTGCCAGGCAAAAGTTGGGAGCATGGGGATGGGTATAGGGTGGGGAAAGGGGAGAGGGGGAAGGAGAAGGGAGAAGGGGATGATTGGTGAGATTGGGGAAGTAGGATGTTTGAGTTGGAGGAAGGGCGGATATGGGAGCAGGGAAGAAGATATCTTAATTAAGGGAGGCATTTTAGGGTTGGCAAGAGGCTTGGCTCTAGAGGGGTTCCCAGGTGTCCACGGGGATGTCCCTAGCTAGGTCCTTGGGCAGCATAGGAGAGGGTGCCTGAACTGGCCTTGTCCCATAGTCACACTGATGAATATCTTGAATATCACCATAGAACCGTCATCCAGTGGTGGACGGAGATAGAGACAGAGACCCACATTGGAGCACTGGACTAAGCTCCCAAGGTCCAGTTGAAGAGCAGAAGGAGGGAGAAGATGAGCAAGGAAGTCAGAACCATGAGGGGTTGGTCCACCCACTGAGACAGTGTGCCTGATCTCATTGTAGTTCACCAAAGCCAGTTGGACTGGGACTGAAGGAGCATGTGATCAAACCAGACTCTCTGAATGTGGCTGACAATGGGGGCTGACTGAGAAGCCAATGATAATGGCACTGGGATTTGATTCTACTGCATGTACTGGCATTTTGGGATCCTAGTCTGTTTGAATGCGTACCTTTCTAGGCCTGGATGGAGGCGGTAGGGCCTTGAGCTTCCCACAGGGCAGGATACCCTGCCCTCTCTTAGGACTGGAGGGGGGAGGGGGAGTGGGGGAGCGGGAGGGAAATGGGAGGAGGTGGAAATTTGAATGGTATTATTATAAGAATTGGCAAAATGACCAGACCAATCATCCAAGGACATTTGGTTGGAGTAATACATTAATAAATAGTCAAGTGCTTTGAAAAAAAAGATGTGAGTTATTAATTAAAGATACGTTTTGGGAAAAAAAAACAAGTGGGTTCCTACAAGAAATTGGTGCTCTAACATGTGCTAGCTAAATCCACATAAAACCTGAGAGTGCTTGGAAAGGAATTCTAGACACTAAAAAACAAAGTTTAGCCACATTTTTTCCCCAAATGGGCCTTGCTTGCTAGCGGCATGCTGCAGTTCCTTAAAGAGAGGCCTTTCTGAATCAGCAGTAGCAGATAAAAAGTTGCAAGGTTTCAAAACAGGGCTTCCTGGTCCATGCTGCCAGCATGAACGCTACCTCTTTCAGGAGGCCTAGCATTTAAATGGAGTTTGTGAGTAAAGTGTTAAAAACTGCTTAATGGCATGACAAAGTTCCTGTATACTTGGAACTGGGGCAGTGTGTGACTTGCAGAGGCATTGAACATGCCTCCACCATGCTCAACTGGGCAGAGCAAGCAGACAGGGCCCTAGCAAAGCTACCACTTAGGATTTTAAGAAGCACTTAGCATTTTAAGAAGCCTTCCTGGTCAGAAAAGGATTACAGATATGCAATAAGGACAAATTTAGACATAGAAGATTTCTAAATGAGACACAGTTTGTTTATTTATTTACTTTAAAAATGTAAGTAGGCTTGAAAGACATAAGAAAAAGAGTATAGAAAGTTATAAATGGAAGTAAATGGTTTATAAAAAATAAAGTCTTTAAAGAGACAGAGTACAGACAGTCATAAATTAAAGCAGTAAAGACAAAATAAATATTAAGAAGTAATAGAGTAAAAACAAATAAGCCATGTAAAGATGGAATATACATAGAGAGTCCAGATTATGTATTTTATTGTTAATTTTTTATTGTGAAGAAGAGAGAGATATTTTATTGTATGGACTGCTGAGATAACCAAGCACAAAGGTATCTTTACTTCCAAATTGAGTTTAAAGATATGTTGCTTTGGGAAAGAGGTACTTCTTTTGTTTTCACAGAAAATGAGAAACTGTGAAATCTGTCAAAACTAATGTGGTTTCATTGATCAAGGCCCTAAAAAAGGTTTATGTGAACACCTTAAAAAATACTTTGCCCAACAAAATGTAGGAAGCAGTTTGGAAAGAACTACACCCATATTCCCAAATATTGTTTATAAATGCCTATTTATATTTAAAGGGAAATATGCTATAAAGATTTGCATTGGTATGGATCTTGGACTATTGATACAATTTAAGATCAATTTTGTTATATGTATATTTCTGCTCTTGATTAAGGTATTGTGTTTGTGTAGCTCATTTTAAAATGTAATGTATAATTTAAAAATATAGGTTAATTGATAATCATCTATAATAGTCAAGCTCATAGTCATGTTAGTTAGGATATATATATATATATATGTATATATATATGTATATATATATATACATATATTTCAGTTAGGTAGGGATTCTTGAAACCTTTCAAAGACCTTCAGAATATGGAATTTAAGACCTTAAAGAACTTTTCATGACAATGAGACACATCTGCTCCTGGCAACACCAATTACTTCAAAAGGAATATGGGCATCAAAGAGGCTCCACATGGAGTTTGCTAGCCATTTGTGCAAGAGACTGCTTTTACCTGGACTGCTTGATGGTATGCTGTATGAACTGGACGGGCAGGAACCACAGAAAAATGACTGCTGAAGTTGCCTAAAGAAGGTGAGACAGTCCTTTGGGGTTCCTGCTTCATGAAAGAGTCTGTCAAACATT
Organism: Ondatra zibethicus; assembly: GCA_004026605.1. Classification (NCBI taxonomy): domain Eukaryota; kingdom Metazoa; phylum Chordata; class Mammalia; order Rodentia; family Cricetidae; genus Ondatra; species Ondatra zibethicus. Next base: position 19,119 of record PVIU01020677.1, on the reverse strand, counting down.
CTACAGGACACAGAAGAAAGTGACTGACAAACTGCCAATATAGGCAGAACTGTCATTGAAATTTCCAACTTCATGAATAAGTCTGCTGGATACTATGGGCCTATAGACTGAAGATAGATGCCCCAATGATACAGAAGAACTTTGGTTGACTGTCTAGGCAGAGAGATGTCTCATTCAATTCTAGAGTTTTGGAAGTTGCTTAAAATGCACTTCCTGTTTATTTAGATAATATTATTTCCTTCTAGAGTGTTGTAAGGAGGGGAGGCTACTAGTTAGTTCCTGGCTGCTTAGTCCCAAAAATAATCACACAGAAACTGTATTAATTAAATCACTGCTTGGCCCATTAGCACTAGCTTCTTATTGACTAACTCTTATATATCAGTTTAACCCATTTCTATTAAATCTTTGCATTGCCACATGGCTGTGGCTTACCGGCTAAAGTTCCAGTTTCTGTCTCTAGCAGGGCAACATGGCTTATCTTACCCCTCCTCCTTCTTTCTCCCAGCATTTAATTTAGTTTTCCCCACCTAGCTCTAGTCCCTGTGCAGGCCCAAGACAGTTTCTTTATAAATCAATGGTATTTATAGCATACAGAGGGGAATCCCATATCTCCTCCCCTTTTCTGTTTAAATAAAAAGGAAGGCTTTAACTTTAACATAGTAAAATTACATATAACAAAACTGGTGTCAAGCAAGAATTATAGTTACAATATTTATAACTACTTTATCATCTTTTATCATAACTAAGGAAAACTATATCTATTCTTCAACTCCATCAAAGACTTCAGAAGGATATAATATTATCTAAGTAAACAATAAGTTCATTGTAAGCAACTTCCAAAACTCTAAAATTGACAGAGACATTTCACTGCCTGGACAGCTACCCAAAGTTTTTTCTACTGTTGGGGCAGACATCTTCAGTCTACAGGCCCATAGTATCTATCAGACATTTTCATGAAGTAGGAAATTTCAAAGACATTTCTGCCTATATTGGCAGTTTGTCAGTCACTTTCTTCTGTGTCCTGCAAAATGTCTGGCAGACTTTTTCAGGAAGCAGGAACCCTGAAGGATTGTCTCACCATTAGCCAAGTTCAGCAGTCATTTCTCTGTAGTTCCTGCATGCCCAGTTCATCAAGTAGTCCAGGAAAGATCAGTGTCTTGCCCAAATGGCTAACAAATTCCATGTGGAGCCTCTTCATTGCCCATCTTCCTCTTGAAGTAATTGGTGCTGCCAGAAGTAGATGTGTCTCATTATTATGAAAAATCATAGGTTCTTAAAACATTTTAAATGCCATATTCTGTAGTCTTTGAAAGATTTGAAGAATCCTTATCTATCTGATACACATCTCTATACATCTAGAAAATCTAACTAACATGACTACAAGCTTGACTATTATAGATGATTATCTATTAGTCTATATTTTAATTATATACTACATTTTATAATGAGTTACACAAAAACAATACCTCAATCAAGAGCAGAAATATATATACACAGTATAACAACATTGTCCTTAAATTTGTATCAATGAATGTTGTCTGAGGTTTCAGTCCTGCCCGGTTCCCACAGTTGTTAAGTCCCAAAGAAATCACACAGAGGTCTACATTAGTTATAAACTGATTGGCCCATTAGCTCAGGCTTCTTATTAACTCTTATAGCTTACATTAGCCTATTATTCTTATCTGTGTTAGCCACATGGCTCAGTACCTTTTTCAATGGCATAGTCACATCTTGCTTCTTCTGTGTCTGGACAGGACTGCAGAGGGAGCTTCCCTCTTCCCAGAATTCTCCTGTTCTCATTGACCCGCCTCTACTTCCTATCTAGTTGTTCCACCTATACTTCCTGCCTGGCTACTGGCCAAATAGCATTTATTTAAAACATAATTGACAGAATATAGACAATTGTCCCTCACCAAATGAACAAAGATCCATACCAATGTAAATTTCTATAGCATATCCCTCTTTAAATATAAACAAGTATTTATAAACAATATTTGGAAATATGTAGTTCTCTCCAAAATGCTTGCTGCTTTTTTGTTGGTGAAGTATTTTGGGGAGTGCTCATGGCAACGTTTTGGGGGGATCTTGGTCCATTAAAACACATTAATCTGGAAAGATTTTTCAGGTTCTCATTCTCTGTGAAAACAAAAGAAAAATCTCTTTTTCAAAGCAACATATCCTAAGACCCATATTTTGAAGACAAGATACCTTTAAAGTATATATGTTGGTTACTTAGCTCCTTCACAGTCAAAAAATTCAAAGAAAACACAATAATATAGATAATCCAGTTGTTCTGTGTATTTCCCATTTTACATGGCTTAATATTTTTTATTCCTTTAACATATAACTGTCTGTACTGTCTCTTTAAAGACTTTACCAATTTTAATAACATTTACTTCTTTTTATAGCTGTCTATATTCTTTTTCCTCTCTCCCCCAAGCCTACGTATATTTCTCTAACACTGTGATCCCTTTAGAGGTCTTTTATGTCTGAATCTGTCCTATTGCGTACCTGTAATTCTTTACTGTCCAGGAGCACTTCTTAAAATGCTAAGTGCTTCTTAAAAACTTAAGCTACACCATTGCTAGGGAAAATATGGCACTTCCTGCTTTTCCCACCCAGCCCAGCATGGCAGAGCTGCTCTCTGCCTAGGAGAGTCATGCATCTTGTCCCATCTCTGGGCACACAGCCAGTTCATGTTGCCACAAAGCAAGCCATAGCACATTGCTCACAAACCCCATTCAAATGCTCAGTCTCCTGATAGAGCCAAAGGTCATGCTGGCAGCAAGGATTAGAAAGCTGCCATTTCAAAATGTCTTGGCTTTTTTTTCTTCTGCTACTGCTCAATCAGGAAGACCTCTCTTAAAGGAGCTGGGGCACACCACCAACAATATGCTGGCTACCCAGAAGCTGTGCTTAACTCTGTTCTTTTTAGTCTAAAATTACCTTGTAAGCTTTCTCAGGTTTTAAGTGGATTTTAGTTAGCCACATTGGTGCCAATTTGTTGTAAGGAGTGGAGGCCACTAGTTAGCTACTGGCTGCTTGGCTCATTAGCTCTAGCTACTTATTGGCTAATTCTTACGTATTAATTTAACACATTTCTATTAATCTGTGTATGACCACATGGCTTTAGCTTTCTGGCTAATGTTCTGGCATCTGTCTCCAGCAGGGAAACATGGCTTCTCTCTCTCTCTCTCTCTCTCTCTCCTCCTCTTCCTCCTCCTCCATCTCCTGTTCCTCCTCCTCCTTTCTCCCAGCATTCAGTTTAGTTTTCACCACCTACCTCTATCCCCCACACAGGCCCAAGACAATTTCTTTATTAACTGATGGTATTTACATCATACAGAGGGGAATCCCACATCACTGGAATCTTTGATGGAGTTGAAGAATTTATAGTTATAGTTTTCCTTGATTATGATAAAAGATAAAGTACATATAAATATTGTAACTACAATTATTGCTTGATACCTGTTTTGTTATATGTAATTTTACTATGTTAAAGTTAAAAGATTTCTTTTTATTTAAACAGAAAAGAAGAGGTGATGTGGGATTCCCTCTATATGCTGTGAATATCATTGGTGAATAAAGAAAATTCCATGACCTGTTGATTGGGCAGAGTATAGCTAGGCAGGGAAAACTAAACTGAATGCTGGGAGAAGGAAGGTGGAGTCAGAGAGAAGCCATGGAGCCACTGCCAGAGACAGACATGCCAAAACTTTACGGGTAAGCCACAGACTCATGGCAATACACAGATTAATGGAGATGAGTTAATTTAGGATATAAGATTTAGCCAGAAATATGCTTAAGCTATTAGCTAAGCAGTATTAATACAGTTTCTGTGTAGATATTTTGGGAGTCTGGGCAGCTGGGAATACACAAGAAGACTCCCACAACACATGTCTAGATTCTGTCCACAAGTAGTTTACTGAGCATTTTTTCACCTATTTTCATCAGTAACATTGTCCTGTAGTTTTCTTTGCTGTGTCTTTACCTGGTTTTGATATTAGAGTCTTTTAATTTCTTCTTTGGCCTAGTCATCATTCAGTAATGAGTTGTTTAATCTCTATGGATTTTGTATACTTAATAGAGTTTTGTTTTCTGTTCATTTTAAGTTTTATTGTGTCATACTCAGGTAATAAACCTAGAGCTATTTCAGTTTTTCTGACTTTGTTAAGATTTGTTTTGTGTTCTAGGATATGGTCTATTTTAAAGAAGCTTCTATGACTGAAGAGAAGCATGCACATTTTTTGATATTTGAAAGGAATTTTCTATACATGTCTGTTTATTCCATTTGATGTAACGTGTTATTTTTTATCTTTTGTCTATAATACCTGTCTATTAGAAAAAGTGAGGTATTGAAATCAATTAATATTAATAGATAAGTGTTAATTTTGTGATAGTGGCTCTCATAACTTGGCAGTAACCAACAGCCATGTAGCTGGACTCAAGGCCCAGTCAACATGAGGGACTTCTTCATGGTACTGGTACTGGAAGAGAGCCTACTACTGCCCTTTATTGAACCAGTATATTTCTTAGCAGCATCCTTAATATTTAGTCGTGTACTCATAGATAAATGTAACTCTTGCTTCTCATCCAAGAAGCATCTCTTTACTACAGATAGAGACCATTAAAGAAAAGTGCAATTGGTCAAAGTGCAAGAAACATGTGGCCAAGGGGTTCCCAGACCCAAATGATACTTCTACAACAAATCTCTTGCATCTAAAACTCACAGAACATCTTGGAAGAAGACATGGAAAGATTATAAGATCCAGAGATACAGAAAACTGATTGTGCAACTGTATCCTAGAAGTGACAGTGTCAACCATAATGCCTCAACAATATGTCTGCCTAAACAAGACAAATGATGACAACAACAATAGACATGTTGTCATGGAAGAGGGAAATCTCATGAGGCCTCACCCCTAGACAAAGAACTACTGGAAACTAATGCCTAAGAAGAGTGAGAGAATTAATCTTTACCAGAGAGAAGCACCATAATTTATTAAATACCAAGTGGTCAGCCCTCAATTTACATAGACACAAGCAACACCAAATGGACTCAGCAAGTTGTGTTTATACATTTATGCTCACAGACTCACACAAAACAGAGAGAGAGAGACTACACACACCACGACACTCTCTCTCTCTCTCTAATATATATATATATATATATTATACATGGTTGAATATATCTATATACACATATATATACATGCATATATTTATGAAAAAAGATCAAGAATTTGATAGCAAGTGCTCTCATAGAAGGTAGTAGAAGGATGAAAAGGAAAGAGGGAATTGATATAATAATATTTTAACTTTGAGAAATAAGTCAAAAAGATAAAAAAGAAATCTCTAATTAATGTTTTATTTCCCTCAATGATTTTGGTTGGAACTAATGTATTGGATTAAAGCAAAGAAAGTCCAACTTTACATTTAAATAATTTTGTTTAACTGCTGACATCTGAGCAGAAAGATAACTAATATTTGTAAAGGCATGCAATTTATGTATTTTTATATTTATCAAAAATTCTTTCAAAGTCAAAACTGCAAAGCATTGAATTCAGGAGCCAATGGGATACACTCTTTGAGGTATAGTTCAGAACAAATACAAAAAGTTATTTTATTAAAGTTGAAAGATTTTGACATTTGCTTAGAGTATCTTTAGTAACCCTTAAGGGGTCTTCTTAGAAGGAAGTATATTCAATGTCCCCAAACTTGCTATCAGTGTTGCTTCAATGTCTATATGAACTCTTTAAAAACCTACATCAAAGTGAACTAATTCTAGGAAATTTAAGGGAGTCATGGGTTTCACTTTTGTCTGAGGATCAGAAATGTGACCTTCAGGATGCATCTTCATGGAAAGATTCATTTGCCTTCCTGCTGTTGGCTCAAGTACACTGCAGGTGGGCTTTATAGGGCTTTTCAAAGATTGCACCAAGTAAAACACAAGTGCTATTTCTTTGAAGTTCTGATTCAGTGACCAAAATTTAGTGAAATCTCTACTAGTTACTTAAAGCAAAAAAATCTAATGGCCCAGACAGATTCAAGAAAAAAACTTACCAGATTTAACTTTTACATCATTAAAAAGTGTTTGCAAATGGCATTTTCATATATGTAAGTTCACCAGGTAGATGGCCATTATCTAGACCTTTGAGCTCACAAACTGTTATTTTCAATAAAGAAAAAATAGTTCCCTCAGGAAATGCACTTTGCTGGTCATTTACAGATTCGGGCTCTGAAGTTTGGGGCTTTCCATTCAGCCCCTCACACATTCATTCATTTCAGTCTCTCATTCACAGGAGCAGTTGAGTGCCCGCTGTTTGCTCAGCCAGTCTCCAATTACTTTTTTGACAGGTGGCCCACTTGGGGAGCAAGTGAAAGGACTCGTGAGTAGCTTGATATTTTTAAGTCCAATATGAATACTTCAAATCTGAAGCTTTGGAAGCAGGTTCATCATTCCCGCCAGCGCCTCTGCTGTGAATTTGCAGGGGACTTTCTGCAAACTAAGGGCCAGAGAAAATGTCACCTGCAAGGCTCAGAATTTCCTCCTTCAAGTTCTCAGTGTATGCCTGAGATGGGGCTCACACTGCCTTTGCCTGCTTATCCACATGGAGCCTCTTCCTGCCCTTTTCATTCAGCTTTTTTGTCATGCAGTTCCTTGGCAGTTAACATCCCAGGTCCCCAGGTGTCTGTGTAGGGAGGATTTGATATTCTCGTGAAAGAGCACAAAATAGAGATTTCAAAGACACATTTCCACAGCAGGCGTTCTGGCTGTTTTTGATGTCGTCTCATTGGTTAGAAGAGAAGCCAACTTTTTGGTTAAAAGAAAATCCATAATCGCCCCAAGAGGCTCTGAGTAGTTATGTGTTCATGTCATATCAACGTACCTTCCGTCTGTGGCTCCACACTCAAGTCAGGTTAACAAAAGTGTTTAAAAAATATAAACATGCATTGGACATTCTTTTAATTTAAGGTTCGAATTATTCATGAGCTTTGCTGCATTTTCTAAACACTAAGTAAATGTTGGAGTGAGTGTAAACATGAGAATTAGCCTACAGAAGTGAAAAGGAGTGGATTATAAACCTTTCCAAAGTGAAAAACATTAAGAGACTCACTCTAGACAATTTGGGAAAACACGACATTTGGACTAGTTTTCACGATGAAAGTAAATAACAACAAAGGAAAGGAGGAGGTAATTACCGTTTTATCTTCTGAGAAGTTCTGGGGGAAAATCTATTTCAATTTTGTTTCTTTATTTGTTTGAGATATGGTCCTGTCATGTAGCAGCCATGGAACTTGCTGTGATGCCCAGGCTACCTTTAAACTCTTGATCTTCCCACTGCAGCCTCCTGAGTTCAGGGGTTATGGGCAAATACCACCTGTGGATTTTCATCTTGGCTGTTGAGACACACGTGGATATGGCATCAATCCTATGTAATATGTGTGACTGGAGATTCATTGCTTCCTCAAAAATGAAACACATCCCACTGTAAAAGCTAGAAAATGTCATTACAAAATGTAAGAAAATGTCTGTCTATCCAAGCTCAGTATCACAGCATCTTTTCTCAGTATGTTCTTGACTTAAGATTGATTCCTCTTAACATATGAGTAACAACCCATACAAAGAATCAGCAGGGCATATATGCTAGGAGAACAATAATGGAGAAGGAACTACACCTTACAAATGATAATCAGTTGAAGTAGACTGAACATGAAATATGCCACAAAACAGAAGAGAATGCTTAAGGAATACGTTTAATAAAATCAATAAAGAATTTATGCAGCTTCTGGAAGATGATTTCAAAAATGACCTATTCATCCAGACGTGGTAGCTCACACCTTTGTTCCCTGCATTCAGAAGGCAGAGCCAAGCAGATATCTGTGAGTTTGAGGCCAGTCTGTTCTACATAAGTAGTTACAGGCCAGCCAGGGCTATATAGTGAAACCCTGTCTTTAAAAGAAAAAAAAAACATACTGAAAGATCTACACAATACCAAGGAAGAGGAAAGAATTTTAATTAAATTTTTAAAACTCCAGTTGTGTGAGTCTATGTGTTTGGGGGGGAGGTAAATGAGTACAACCCATGTATGGATGTTAGAGGAGATGCGGGATTTTTTGTTCTTACCTCCATGTGGGATTCTGGTAATAAACTTAGGTCACAGGGCTTAGTGACAAATGAGTTTCCATACTGAGCCTTCTTAAAAGCCCACAGAAAAGAATATTCAAAAACCCATAGGAGAGACAATAACAATATTACCAGAAGTGAGAGGGTAGGCACTGCTAAACACATAGTCACTGTCACTCTGGATCAGTTGACTGAAAAATGATCATGTTGAAAAGTAGAAGAAACAAGATGGAAAAGCTCTGGGAAGAAAATTATAAACAAAAAAAACCCAGAAATCTCAGATACATAATTGAAATCTTTGAAAAATGACAAAGGGAAAAGAAAAAAGGACAGAAAACAAGATCATAGCTGCTGTGATTACAGTCACCTGCTGAGAAGATTTTTAGGCAATTTTCTGAAAACTGAGGACCAGGAGAAACACCTTCTATAGCCTTCATTCTTATAGAACTCTGTAACCCATTCCTGGAATGATGTTATGTACTGTCTATACTTGTTTATCTGCATAGAGCCGCTTCTTGCCCTATGGTTTCAGCTTTTGTGTTTTTCCCATCCCAAGATATCATCTGCTAAAGTAACTGTTCTTCAAGTTTAAAAAAAGTCTATGGCCACCTTTCCCATATCAAAGCAATGATAAATGTCCAGAGAAACCAGGCTGGCACCAGAATATTGACAGGATAGTCAATGCCATAAAACAGTAAAATAATGCCTAATAATCTTACTTCAAGTGAAAGACAATTAGACCAAAACAATTGCATGCAGTCTCATTGTCCCTTAACTATAGTGATCATCAACATGGGTAAGAATACTGCTATAAGGAATTGTACCAAAGCCCAAAGCTACAAACAACGCAAGTGATTTCTTTCACAGTTTCTGTAGTTTTGAAATCTGTTTCTCTGCTTTCAGTCCCACAAGATTCCTGTGATTGTATTAGGACTTCCTGTACAATCTGGATAATCTTCATATGTTAATGTCATCTTATTAGCAGCCCTGATTTTAACAACTAAGATTTTCCTTCGGTGTGACACAGCACAGTCTCCGGATCATAGGATTATAGCATGGTCATCTTTGGGAGAGGCATTATGCATTCTATCACAATGGAAAATAAAACCCTCCCAAATTTTGTCCTTCTAAAAAAGTCAGTGAATTAAGATGCATATTAAAAAAATTTCAAAGGGAATATGAGTATTGTCAATATACATAAATATCTATGAATATCAGATGAAATATGCTATATAATCAAGAAAAGAATAATTTAGAAGTCAGTAATCAAAAAGTGGGGAAAAGCTAGAATTCAGGAGGGAGGGAATGATCATAAGGCTTTTGGGAGTACCAAAAATGAAGCTGAATAAAGTAACTGCAGATTCGCAAGTGTCGTATGCTGACACATATCTATCCAATGTAATTGGGGTAATTTTGTATATGCATCATCTCAAATATTTATCTTTTTGTGTTAGGAACATGTATAATTCTCTTTTCTAGATATCTTGAAACAGATAAACTTTTGTTAACCATGGTCATCTCTCTGGGATATAAGAATTATCAGTTTAATCCTTCTATCTAACTGTAACTTGCCAGAGTCCAACTCTGTAGGATTCAGGTCCCAAAGGGGTAGCATGGAGTCAGCACAGGGAAGGATGAGACTGACAGGAACTGAGGATGTTTTGGGATGACTGTCACTTTGTTGAGAAAAAGCCATACTTTTTACTGTATAATTGCACAGTAGTTTAGCCACAGCAAGCTTTGAAAGCAGACTCAATGATTCAAGGAGGAAGTGACCATCAAGTTGATCACAGCATCTTTCCTGAGACAAAAGCATTAGATCAGCTAGTATCTAAATGCCTATTATTCTCTAAGGTTCAGTAAGTACTCCAAGCCAGGCACCCTCTAATCTCAATGGAAGGGCCACAAGTTCCTTCTGCCAAAGATAAAGAGAATGACTCTCTTCAGCAAGCAGAAACTTTCCTAAAGTCCCCTAGGGAATGGAGGCCATTATCCAAATGCCAAACCTTGCAGAAAGGACTTCCTTTGGGGACCAGACACTCCACTACAATTTGAGAGCAATTTTCATTCCTCAGGGTGCATGATGCAGCATTTGCACCATGTAGCAAAAAAAGCATTGAGCTTTTCCCTAATTGTGTTTCTTTGTGTCTTAGTCTTACTATACAAGCCTGTTCCCTCATATATACTCCCAAAAGGGAAGGTCCTGATGTCTTATTCTTTTCCTATTATACCATACCATTCTTATTCCTCTAAACTTATTAACTGAGCTCTTGCCCTTGATACCATCAGGCTCTGGATCCGGGCCCATTGTTTCTCTCCATTGTATGCTTTTCATCCTTCAGGTCAGATGTGCCTAGTTAGTAAATCTCTAACTTTTCTGATCTTGGAGTAACGAGGAGGACACAATGGGGATTCCTGTGTGCAGAGTCATCATATCATATAGTTCCATAGTGGTGAGGATTTTTCCAAAGAATTATTTGTTTAAAGAGACTGCCATTGTATTATATTTTCATTCTTCATCAAACCCACACAAACACTCCCAGAGAAAAAGCATAAGGGAACTTCCATAATACATAGGGTAAATCATTTAAAATGAAAGGAAAAGGATGCTAGAGAATCGTAATCACAATGTCGACACACTAGAACTTTGTCAAGCAACAGTGATTGCCATGTGGTCCGAGCCAGAAACTTTGTGCTCATTAACCCACCCTTCTCATGCCTCTCCTTGCTCCTTTTCCCAGTTGCTGAGAAAACCCCGTTCCCATCTCTGCTTTTTCATGAAATAAAATTTGTTGTTTCCACATATGAGTGGAAACATGAGTTATTTATCTTTCTGTTTCTGGCTTATATACATTACATTTTAAAACAAGGAACAGTGATGAACTTGGAATGCATTTAGAAATGAAATGCAGAACACAAAATTATAGAATACAGTATAGAAACAATTTTATTTTATTTAGAAAATGGTTGATAGCTATGAATACAATTCGTTATCAAGCTATAAGATTAGTACCATCAAATATCAAACTATCACACTAACACTGTCCAGTATCAATCTATCAGACTAGTATTATCTAATCAATACTAAAGTAGCAGACTAATTCTATCCAATATCAAACTAGCAGATTCACTCACTAAAGGCTTTTGTATTTTATTATATACATAAAATAATACTTTAATGTTATTTATTGCTCCTGTAATATTGTCTGAAAGTTAAGTGATTCTTTGCAGGGTCTATGTTCCACAAATGACCCAAGTTTCAGGCTCCTCCACTGTGTTGTGATTCCAAATGGAAAGGGGAAAGAGAGGGAGAGAGAGAGAGAGAGAGAGAGAGAGAGAGAGAGAGAGAGAGAGAGAGAGAGACACTGAGACTAAAAGGATGTTCTAGAGCACTTCTGCCCATATGTCTTTCTTTAGGAGAATTTATCACATGAGTCAGCCTAACTTTAATTGCAAGGGTAGCTGGAAAATCTAAATGTTTTCCCTTGAAAAAAATGAGATTGGTGTGCATACAGTGTTTATGTTGCCATAACCTTTAATGATACAGAAATAACATCAATATTCTTTCTGATCAAAATAAGCAAGAGAAAACCAAGAGAGAAATTGGAAGGCAATAACATGAAAGTAAAGCAAAATTGTCTAGGGGAGCAGGGACTAATTGGAGAGACGTGAGTGAAAAAAGGAAGGGTAAAGGGTTTGGGGATATAAGCTCAAAGTAAATTATATATTTGGTAAAAAAAAAAAGTCTCTATGTAACCCAAGCTATGTACAATGAAGAAGTAGAACAGAACAATAACAAAAATCACATTTTATGTCTATTATATAAATTTGTAGCTGTTAAGGTAGCATTTTGCAAACTAAAGCCGGCGTAAGCTTCAGATTGCACAGCAGAACTGAAAGAAAGGAACAGAAAAGAAAATAAAAGCACAAAACATATAAACAACAAATAATGAGAAAAACAGAAATCAATGCAAAATTGCCACATTTATACATAGAAAATATGAGACTTTATACTAAGCAATACCTAAATATGAACATGTGCATTCATGTATATACATGATGTGTGCATCAAAGAAAATAAGCAAAGGTAGAGCCGAAGGTCTTAGTCTTATTCTAATTTCAGAAATAATGAGAAAATGTGGAAAATTTAAAACACAGTATCTTTAGAGCAATGGATCTTATGTTATAATATATATTATAATATAATAATATACCACAAGATAGGTGGTTTATAAGTAACAAATTTATTTCTTGCAATTCTTCTTGAGGCTGGGAAGATTCTCTGCCTGGAGAGAGTCCAATATTAGGCTCATACCCACTTATTGTGTCCTCACATGGTGAAAAGTGAGAGGGATCACTCTTGCTCTTATTTTATAAAGTATTAATCTCATTTGTGAGAACTCCAAATTTGTGAGCTAATTATCTCTCAACAGCCCTTCCTTCAAATACCACTGGTATTAACAGTGGAATTTTCCTTGAATATTCAGGTGAAAGTTGAATGGCACCCGAATGTAAATAAAGTCTCCAACACTGAAGCAAGAGACATTTGAAAAGTTCAAATCTGAAAAAAATCATTTCTGCAGTTGACATAGATAGAAAAATATCTACTGTTCTGGAAAACCTCAGGCTTACTCCGAATAGATTTGCCTCAGTTGTGGGACAAGATTAACTCTAGAGATAGCTCAACATATGCAAACCAAAAAAGGTTATATGGCACATAAAGAAATGGAAAGACAGGCATCACGTGGTTACCTCAATAGATATGCAAAACACCTTTAACCAAGTTAAGTATTCTTTCATGATAAAAGAGACCTAAAGAAACTTGGACTAGAAAGAATGCACCTCAACACAATAAATGATTTATACAACAAACCTATTGCCAATTTTATATTAGATATTCATTACCTGAAAGCATTTTCTTTAAAATTAGAAATAAGAAAAAAATCCATTTCATTTGTTCTTTTTATTAAAATAATATTTTTATTATTTTGAAATGTCATATATTGATGCAAAGTAGTTTGATCATTTTCACTTCTTGCTTTTCCCTTATACTACTCTCAACCCCCCAACATATCTTCCTCCCAACCTAATTTCTTTTAAAAACTTACTAATTCAAACTAGTACTGTACATACATAGTTGTTGGGTTATATACTGGGGCATGGGTAACATCACAGTGGCCAAACTTAGGGAAAATGGACTCTCTGCCACCAGCAGCCATTAACTGCCAACAGTTCCCCACTAGGGGAGAAAACCATGGGATCCCCTCACCCATTCGTGCTAGAATGTTGATTGGCTTGATCTTGTGCAAGCAGCGAAAGTTGGTTTGAATTCATGTGTATAACAGCCACGTTATGACCAGAAGACAGCATTTTACAGCTGTCTTCCACATCCTCCATTTCTTACATTTTTCCAGCCCCTCCTTTCCATGATGTTCCACTTTCTCTGTCCTTTTCCTTTGAAGTCTTAGCTGGAGCAGTAGGACAAGAGAAGTAAGGAAAAGGGATACATATAAGGGAGGGAGAAGTCAAATAATCTCTAATTGCAGGTGACATGATTATGTCCTTGAAAGACACAAGGACTCTAACGGAAAACTCTTAGATTTGATAAACACTTTTTTAAAAGCTGGCAAAGTCAACAAACAAAAATAAGTAGCTTTTCTATATAACAATAATAAACTTGTTTATAAAGAAGTCATACTTTTAAAAAAACATTTATGATAACATGACAAAAGGCAATACTTAAAAGTAAACTGAATCAAACATATGGAAATCTTTATAATTAAAACTTTAAGTGATGGTTGTCTTAGTTATGGTTTCTATTGCTGTGAAGAGACACCATGACCATGACAACTCTTATAAGGGAAAACATTAAACTGGGGCTGGCTTACCATTTAGAGGTTCAGTCCATTATCATCATGGTGGGACATAGAGGTGCATAGGCAGACGTAGTGCTGGAGAGATAACTGAGAGTTGTACATCTTACACAGGCATCAGGATGTGAATTGAGCCACTGGGCATGGATTGAGCATACATGAGACCTCAAAACCTGCCTCCACAGTTATACAGTTCCTCCAATAAGGCCATACCTACTCAAACAAAGCCACACCTCTTAATAACACCACTCCCTATGAGCTTATTATATTCAAACTAACTCAATGATGAAATAAGAAACTGAAGGTACTAGAAGGAACAACTTCCTTTAAGATTGTGAAAATACAACAAAAAGCAAATTACATAGTGAATTTCACGTTAATATTGCAGTGACATTCTTCTACATAAAAATAGAAAAAATTCTAAACTTCAAGGCCAAAGCAATACTAACTAAAAAGAACAATGCTAGATATTTAATAGCTGATGTCAAGTTATCCTACAAAGTCTCTCCTAGTTGTGGCTCAGAGGTACCTTGCTTCCGTACCATACACAGTACAAAAACATGCTGTGGAATAATTCTTTTGTACACTGTAAATATTTGTCACTCAAATTGGTTTAATAAAAAGCTGACTAGCCGATAGCCAAGTAGGAACAACCAAACTAAGGATGCTGGGATGAAGAGGGGTGGAGCCTGGGGAGATGCCAACATGACTCAGAGGAAGGAGGATGTGTAGAAAATGAGGTAACAAGCAATGAGTCACATGGCAGAGGGTAGACAAAAAAATATGGATGAATTTAATTGCAAAAGTTAACTAGTAACAAGTCTAAGCTATAAGCTGATCATTTATAACTAATATTAATACTCCATGTTGGTTATTTGGGAACTGGCAGGCAAGAAAGAAAACACTGCCTAAAAAAGATATACATAAACCTTTAAGTCGTTATGTAAATAAAAGAAGTCAGACACTAGACAGATGACATAAATATGGTATTAAGGGTCTGGACAATTGTTACCTCTGGGAAGAGGAGGCAGTGATCAGGAAGAAATATAAAACATCTTCTGGAGTATAGAAAGTGCTCTGTTTGAACTCAGCCTGCTTCGGGGCTGAGGGTATGGGGATCCAGTGGTGAGTGATCCTGTTGCAGGGGCTTCTTTGTTCCACACCACCCTGCCCCACAAAGTCTGCCCTTTTGTCTGCAAGGTCCTTGGAGCACAGCAAGAGGACCTGCTCCTGTACTGAGGAGATCCATCATTAGTGGTGAGTGTGTGGCCACCCGGCTGGACAGTCCCAGGAATGGAGTACAGGCCCCCTCCAATTCCCTGAACATTTCTGGCCATCCAGTAGGGTATCTCCCTGGCTACTGACTTTCTTTATTTACCCAATCCCATCTTGCCCCCAGCACTCCTTTCCATCTGTGGGGTCCTTGGGTCCCCCACCTCAGCCTGCTTCAGGGCTGAGGGTTTGGGGATCCAGTGGTGAGTGATCCTGTAGCAGGGGCTTCTTTGTTCCACACCACCCTGCCCCCCAAGCCCGCCCTTTTGTCTGCAAGGACCTTGGAGCACAGCAGGAGGCCCTGCTCCTGCATTAAGGAGAGCCATCCAGTGTGGTGAGTGTGTGGCCTTCCACCGGGGCGGCCGGTCCCAGGAACGGAGTACAAGCCCCCTCCAATTCCGTAAATGTTTCTGGCCATCCAGCAGGGCATCTACCCGGCTACTGGCTTTCTTTATTTACCCCATCCCATCTTGCCCCCAAGCACTCCTTTCCATCTCCGGGGTCCTTAGACCCACTAGCACAGCCTGCTTCAGGGTGGAGGTGATCTGAGAGCCAGCTCCAGTGCTAAGGGGACCTAAGAGAGGGCAGACTAAGAAAAACCCAAGTACACAATCGGCCACAGCAAAGATTGGACCAAGACGCCAAGACTCTCCTGGCCGAATATAAAGGAAGAGATGGGCAGGTGCCAATGAAAGAATTCCTCCAACAACCTGAAAAGTAACATAATAACACCAGAATCCAATGAACACGCAATAGGAAGACTTGAACACCCTAACCCAGAAGAAGTAGAAGAAATCGACTTTAAAGGTAACATTATGAAAATGATGGAGACCCTTAAACAGGAAGTGAAAAACTGCCTTAAAGAAATGGAAGAGAAGACGAAAAGTTAGAAGGAATTAATAAATCCCTCAAAGATACCCAAGAAAACCAAGAAAAAGCAATCAGACAGGTAAAGGAAACAGTTCAAGACCTGAAAACCAAAATGGAGGTAATAAAGAAAACACAAACAGAGGGATGACTGTATATGGAAAATGTGGGTAAATGAACAGGAACTACAGAGACAAGTATAACCAACAGAATACAAGAGATAGAAGAAAGAATCTCAGATGCTGAAGATACTAAAGAGGAAATACACGCATTGATCAAAGAAAACAGCAAATCCAACAAATTCTTAACACAAAACATCCAGGAAATCTGGGACACCAAGAAAAGAATAAACCTAAGAATAATAGGGGTAGAAGAAGGAGAAGAATTCCAGGTCAAAGGCCAAGAAAATATTTTCAACAAAATTATAGAAGAAAACTTCCCCAACCTAAAGAAGGAAATTCCTATGAAAGTACAAGAAGCTTAAGAACACCGAATAGACTGGATCAAAAACAAATTCCCCTCACCATATAATAATCAAAACACAAAAAATACAGAATGAAGAAAGAATATTAAGAGCTGTAAAGGAAAAAAACAAGTAAAATATAATGGTAAACCTATCAGAATTGCACCTGACTTCTCTATGGAAACCATGAAAGCCAGAAGATCTTGGATAGATGTGCTGCAGACACTAAGAGACCATGGATGCAAGCCCAGACTATTATACCCAGCAAAGCTTTTTTTAACCATCAATGGAGAAAACAAGATATTCCATGATAAAAACAGATATAAACAATACATAGCCACAAACCCAGCCTTACAGAAAGTACTAGAAGGAAAACCACAACCCAAAGAAGCCAAAAAAACCCACAAAAACACAGACATCTGACAACCCTCCACCAGAACAACTCAAAGAAGGGAAACACACAAACACTACCACCAAAAATATAAACGGAGTGAACAACCACTGGTCATTAATATCACTTAATATCAATGGACTCAATTCACCTATAAAAAGGCACAGGTTAAGAGAACGGATATGAAAATAGGATCCAACATTCTTCTGTTTACAAAAAACACACCTCAACCTCAAAGACAGACACTACCTCAGAATAAAGGGTTGGTAAAAGGTTTTCCAATCAAACAGCCCTAAGAAACAAGCAGGTGTGATTATACTAATATCTAACAAAATTGATTTCAAACTAACATCAATCAGAAGAGATGCAGAAGGACACTTTGAACTCATCAGGATGAAGTCTCAATCCTGAATATCTATGCCCCAAAATAAAAGCACCCACATATGTAAAAGAAACATTACTAGAACTCAAATCACATATCAACCCCCACACACTAATAGTAGGAGATTTTAACACTCCTCTCACCAATGGACAGGTCAACCAGACAGAAACTTAACAGAGAAATAAGGGAACTAACAGATGTAATGAATCAAATGGACTTAACAGACATCTATAGAACATTCCACCCAAACAGGAAAGAATATACCTTCTTCTCAGCATCTCATGGAACCTTCTCAAAAATTGATCACATACTTGGTAACAAAGCAAGCAACCACAGATATAAAAAAAATTGTAGTAAGCACTTGTGTCTTATTGGATCACCATGGAATAAAGTTAGAATTTAACAACAATTCCACCCCAAAAAGACTAAAAACTCATGGAAACTGAACAGTCCACTACTGAACCACCCCGAATCAAGGAAGAAATAAGGAAAGAAATTAAAGTCTTCCTTGAATTCAATGAAAATAAAGACACAACATACCCAAACCTATGGGACACTGTGAAAGCAGTGCTAAGAGGAAAGTTCATAGCACTAAGTGCCCACATAACGAAAATGGAGATAGCACACATTAGAGACTTAACAGCACAGCTGAAAGCTCTAGAAAAAAAAGAAGCATACTCACCCAGGAGGAGTAGAAGACTGGAAATAATCAAACTGAGGGCAGAAATCAACAAAATAGAAAGACAGAAAACAATCCAAAGAATCAATGAAACAAAGAGGTGGTTCTTTGAGAAAATCAACAAGATTGACAAACCCCTATCCAAACTAATCAAAAGGCAGAGAGAGAACACTCAAATTAACAAGATCAGAAAAGAATAGGAGGACATAACAACAGACATTGAGGAAATTCAGAGAATCACTAGGTCTTACTGCAAAAGCCTGTATAAAACAAAATTAGAAAATGCAAAAGAAATGGACATTTTCTTAGATAAGTACCACATACCAAAATTAAATCAAGACCAGGTGAACAATTTAATTAGACCTATAAGTCGCGAGGAAACACAAGCTGACATCAAAAACCTCCCAACCAAAAAAAGCCCAGGACTAGATGGTTTTAATGCAGAATTCTACCAGAACTTCCAAGAAGAGCTGATACCTATACTCCTTAATATGTTTCACATAATAGAAACAGAAGATTCATTGCCAAACTCTTTTTATGAAGCTACAATTACCCTGATACCAAAACCACACAAAGACACAACCAAGAAAGAGAATTACAGACCAATCTCACTCATGAACATCGATGCAAAAATTCTCAATAAAATACTGGCAAACCGAGTCCAAGAATGGCCAAAAGATACTTAAGGTCATGTCCAACGTCCTTAGCAATCAGGGAAATGCAAATCAAAACAACTTTGAGATACCATCTTGCACCTGTCAGAATGGCTAAAATCGGAAACACCAAAGATAGCCTATGCTGGAGAGGATGTGGAGAAAGAGGAACACTCATCCATTGCTGGTGGGAATCCAAACTTGTGCAACCACTTTGGAAATCAGTGTGGTGGTTTCTCAGGAAATTGGGAATCAACCTACCTCAGGATCCAGCAATACCACTCTTGGGAATATACCCAACAGATGCCCAATCCTACTACAAAAGCATTTGTTCAACTATGTTCATAGCAGCATTATTTGTAATAGCCAGAACCTGGAAGCAACCTAGGTGCCCCTCAATGGAAGAATGGA
>PVIU01020676.1:0-33401 GCA_004026605.1 Ondatra zibethicus | reverse complement strand
GAGAAAAATTCCAAATTCTAAGGTCATGTGAAACCCTTACTACCCTACCATTTTCCTAAGCACTAGGTCTGTCTCTGGAAAAGAAGAGTAATGCATCCTTTTCTCCCATTTTCAGCAAGACCCCTCTCAGAGTCTTTGCCTAGTTTTCCCACAAGTTGGTTGTACTAGCTCTCACCAGAACTACTAATCATGTATTCCATTCTTCTTAAAGTTTGCATCTCGGAGCAAATGCCATCCTGAGTAATTCTCGATGAGTCTTCCAAAGCAAACCCATCAGAACTTAAGCTAACATATTGCTTTTCTTTTAGTATTTACTTTTTTAAAAAAATATAATGAGATAAAACAAAAATCATCCCATTGAAGGTGAACAAGAAAAGCCAACAGAAAAATAAAAGAGCCACAGACAAGGCACAAGATTCAGAGAACCACTCGTTCATGTATTAAGGAGTTCCATGAAAGTACTATAATGAAAGCCACAGTATATATGCAGGGGACCTGATCCAGACCCATGAAAACCTGTGTTTGTTGTTCAGTCTCTGAGTTCCTACAAGACTTGCTCAGTTGATTGAGCACCTTGGTCTCCTGATATCCTCTATCCGGTCAGCTCTTAAAATCTTTCTGCCTGCTACTCTATGGTTTCCCTGAGCTCTGAAGAGAGGGATTTGATAGAGACATCCCATTTAGAACTCTGTGTTCTATGGTCTCTCTTTCTCTACCTCTCCCTCTCTCTCTTTCCCTCTCTCTCTCTCTCTCTCTCTCTCTCTCTCTCTCTCTCTCTCTCTCTCTCTCTCTCCATAATGTTTAGTTATGGGGCTCTGTATTTGTTCCCATCTGTTGCAGGAAAAAGGCTCTCTGATGATGGTTGAATAAAACATCACTTTCTTAGTTTTAGAAGGATAACTTTTCTCACACAAATCCCACCAATCTGACACACCATCCATTTCACTCTTAATATGTACTATGCCTAAAAGTGTCTTTGTAGGCTCTGTCTGTTGAAACTTACTATGACATGGACTGAAGGCCTTTATTTTTCACTGACTGAAATTTAATTCCCCATAAAAATGAAAATTCATAACTAGCTTATAATTTTCTAACATCTCTTGCATTTTGTTACTTACACACATATGTTCTGATGAAAATACAAATTCTAGCAGAGGTGTGCGGAATATATGCACAATATATCTTCAGATTTGGTTGATTTTTCATTTAATGGATAAGGAGATAAATTTGCAAAGATTATCAACGGAAGCCAAAGTTTTCCTGATGGAAGTTTCATGTTGGGCAACAGCTGTGGTGGTGGGAAAACACAAGCTGTGGGCATACTTCTCAATATCCTCTACTAATCACAAGATTGTTGTGCTGCAAACGCTGCTAGCACTCGGACCCCGAAATAATTCCTATGTCATGAATATTTGCACAGAAACTGCTGATTGGTCAAAAAGCACATAGAGCTAAACAAGGCGGGAGGCCGCAGTTATTACGTTCTTTAAAATGCTGTAACATATTAGATTCTAATGTATAATTCAAAGGTGATACTTTGTAAAATGTTTTCAGTCGTCTAATCAGAAAGCTCATTAATTTTTCAGAGAAATCCTAGAGTTATTGTACTTTTGAGAAACAAAGAAAGACAGAGATTATAATATACACTATCTGACAGAGACAAATTAGTTGTGCCACAGATATGACCACATATGTAATACACCAAATATGACAAGATAAAGCATGCAGTGAACGTTTCAACACTGCAGTTACTTCCATTTACAGCTATGTCATACAGTTTACTAAGATTTCTCTTTAGAAGTCATATGCAGTCATATCCCAATTTCTTCTTTAAGGAAAAACACCTCTGAGGAATTATTATATAAAAGCTATTAAAATGTCTGTAACTCATTTGTGGCTCACTCTGTAAATGATATTCACTGCCAAAAAATAGTATAACTGATATCAAATTTATAATGGCATGTTACTGACAGCTACAGCTGAAAGATCACTAATACAGAAAAGTTACCTATATTTATATACATAGACGAACTTTTATATTTTTAATTTTTTTATTGTTTTTTATTGAGCTATATTTGTTTTCTCTGCTCCCCTCCTTTTTCCATCCCTTTCTCCCGTCTTTCATGATCGCCATGCTTCCAATTTACTCAGGACATCTTGCATAGACAAACTTTTAAGTATCTTATATAGTAAAATTCTTTTTGTTTTTTTTTTTCTGAGACAGGGTTTTTCTGTAGCTTTGGAACCTATCCTGGAACTAGCTCTTGTAGATCAGGCTAGTCTCGAACTCACAGGGATCTGCCTGCTTCTGCCTCCCGAGTGCTGGGATTTAAGGCGTGTGCCACCACCGCCTGGCCATACAGCAAAGTTTTTAAATAATACACCTTTCTCTATGCCATCCAGTAGCTAAAAATCTATTATGAATAATTAAATGTTTCATATGTCAAGCCCAACAGCATAATTACTAAATTGCTCAGGACTGCAATTTAAAGAATACCGACATATTTCATGAAATAAAGACCATTGAATTTATTAACAGAAATAGTCCCTCATAATTGTTCAATACTGGGAAAAAGATGCACATAAGCTTTATGCTACTGCATGAAAAAAACAAGGAAAGGATGTAGTTAGTGGTTTCGTACTTTATTTTTGTGAAACTATATTTGAATTAAAGTTATAAGTAGGAGGCAAGCTGAAAGGACAGAGATGTACATGACATATGTTTTTATGCATTGTCCAAAAAGAAAACAAAAAGAATATACGGTAATTCATATGGCCCACTAGCTATCCATGAGCCACACTAACATGCTTTGTATGTGTTCATTTTTCCCTTAAAATACCACATAATTCTATATTTTTTAAACTTCTTTAATATTTTTACCACTTTCTTATATAAACAAATATAACTTAATGACATGATCTGAAAGTCATAAATACATCATGGAGATTCATAATCATCTCAGACCCCCATTCTTGTACATTTAATTGAAAGTCCTTTTTAAAGTCAATGGGCTCTTAAAAATTATCATCTGAATTAGTTAGTATTATCAAAATTTCTTGTATGCACTGCATTTGTGATAAGAAAATATAACCTCACTTTACTTCCTTAGCTAAATTACTTCACTTAGGTGTTTAATTGTTTCACTTCTAATAAGTAAGACAGGAAGAATGTTGAGTGCAAAGGTTCTAGAGAAGTAATATTTTTCCCCTGGTAACCCATAATCCAACCATGATAACGGCAAGTCTCTCTGACTGGCACAGCTGTGTCTTGTTGGAAAGAGACCAGAGAACAATACAATAAGACAGAAAAATCTCATGAGAAATGACACAGTCTGGGAGAAAACTCCAGCATGTGAATGTCACTAGGAGGATAAAAAGCACTGAGAATTCTTGGTGTTCGTGGATGGCAGGCAAAACATAAGCAGGCAAGGTTAAAGAGGATTTTCAATTAGATATTAAGAAATACCTTGGAAATGACATAAGGAAATGGCATATTTAGAGTAAGTGACTGTTTAACTTACTTAAGAAGTCTGAGTAGGGAACTGACCAGAAGGGTCAGTATGTAGAAGCACTTGCCACCAAGCCTAATTGCATGGCTTTCATCCCTGTGGATGAAACTGACCCCTGTGAATGGCACACACACCCATACAACACACCATGCAACAAACACATAAGTAAATTAATAAATATAAAATGAAATAGGAGTAGAGAAATCATTGGTGAGAATCAAGGCTCAGGTAGACCAATAGCTAGGAGATCACTGATATCATTAATCAGAGACTGGAACTAAATAATGGCAGCAGGCGGAAGATAAACTGATCAGCTAGATTGGGGGAGTATTGTGGGGGGAAATCAATGAGATTTATGAATCATTTTCAGACAAATTTGCTAAAATACAAATAAAAAGAAACTCTCAGAATAACAACAATTTTAGCTTGCATTTATCAATCGTTCTCCATGGGCTCAAGAATCATTTAAATGTTGTACAAACATAACCTCATTCTCACACATATTTATTGCACACTCACCATAGGCTACTTTGTCACAAGTATATTAGGTCATTCAGTCCGCATTCAACTTCTAGAAAGGAATATTGTAAATGTACAAAATGAAAGCAGTTAGTGACTAAGTAACTTATTCATCTACATGGTTAATTAGGCACAGAATTCTAGACTGGTTCCACTACTTACAGTTTGGGGGGGATGCTACTTACTTTCCTAAGATAAGAATGCAAATCTGAAAAGCAGCTCAAAAACTTTCAAAGAAATGAAATACTACAATGCTTTCATAAAAAATCAAGTTGATCTCTTCAGAGGAGGGAAAAGTAACAAAGGGTTGGAATAAGCTACAGTTTAGCCCTATTAGGAAAAAATAACGAATTGTGACAATAACAAATTATGAAATAGCAAAACAAGTAAATAAAGCTAATTCTCAAATTCACTCTTCTCCAAATGGAATTTTTTAATTGTTTGAAATTTGCATCTAAGTATGGCTCTTACCCCTCATCAAGAAGTTTCTTTTTGCAGCAGAGGCTGTTGCGGCGATCTAAAACTGCTCAACAGAGAAAGAATAAGTGACTGGGGGTGCCCAATCCCGGCTGGTACATTTACAATGCAACTCCTACACTTAAGGCTCAGGGATCCTCACAGAAATAGCCTGAGGACCTGATGACTGCTGAAAGATAGTGTCCTCTAGACTTGACAGAGGTGCTGCCCCCAAACAATATTAATACAGTTGCCTGAACAAGACCAAGAGAATGACTACACCAGTTGACATGTCAAATGTGGACAGAAGAGACTTCACAAGACCCCACCCCTCCATGAAAACCTACTGGAACCTACAGCCATGGAAATCAATGGCTGATGAAAATGAGGATCCACTTTCTTCAGGAACCAGATCCCTGACAGGTTATTTAAATTTTCCACTCTAAGTACATGTACACTTGAGTAGCATTTATTTGACTTCAACTACACAATAATTATAGAAAAGGTCACGAGTTCAAGAGGGAGTATTGGGAGGAGGAGTTGGCGTGGAAAAAGCTGGAAGCAGGAAAAGTGGGGTTGTTTGGTGAGTGTGAGCTATCTCTGCCAAAAACTGTCCTTTATAATGAAAGGTTCAGGAAAGACAGAGAGACAAATGTAGAATGTAGAATATCCTAAGATGTAGTTTTTACAGGCTTCTTGCTGCTGCCTGTTGTGCTATCCCTGTTTGGGGGGACGGGGGTGGGCTGAGAAGACATGGAGGCAAAGACACAGACTCCCGAGAGATTCCAATGCAGAAGTTCTCTACTGTAAAAAGGAGTGTGTGTATGTGGGTGTGTGTGTGGGGGGGGTTATGGGGTTAGGGAAATTAAGCTGCCACAGGAACGTTTCTGGTTGGTCCATTTGTGAAACTGGCAGTCACTGCTGGTGTATTGTGATTGGCTAGGAGCGTGTCATTAGTTTACAATGCTGTTGGTTCTCTGACAGGTTGTATTGGCAAATTTTGTTTATTCATTGTGAATTTGCATGTGCTTACTTGTGCTTGCGCTATTGCCCTGCCTCACTAAGAGACAACTTTTCTTTATAAAAAAACAAAAACAGAAACACACAAACAAGCACAAAACACAGGTTTTAAAATGTGTGGCCAAAATACATGTTTCCTAACTGAATCTTGGATTTAAGACACAAGAAGAGTTGAAGTCAGCTGGATAGTCAGCTATGGCTAAAAGTGTGTTGAACTGTTTCTGTTTAAAATACAGTTTTGTGTTTGTACAGGAGATGTATTTAGAAATTAATTCTCATTATGTTTGTAACTTTCTGTCATACATACTCTGTTCAGTCATACATACTCATAGAATAATGGGCAGTTTTAATTACAATGAGGCAACATTTAAGAGTTAGGAGGTTTGAAGTTTTATCAGTGTGAAATATATTATTCTTTCTAGGTTTTACATTTGATCCTGTAAGGGAAATTTTTCAGACACTGTTAAAAAGTCTACAGTGTTAACATTAAATTTAAGGATGCATATACAAGTTTATCTACCTTCAGTATATTTTTTACAATGTTCTATAGACAAAGGCTCTGAAGAAATGTTTTGTGAAATAAACAAAATTGTTTTATATTCCAAGTATCTTTCCCCAACAGTCTTTTTAATCTAATGTTTGCTAATAACCTTGTGCTTGATACCTCAAGAAGGAATCCTTAACAGTAAAAATCCATCAGATTCTTATAACAATTTAAATTATCAGCAACTATTTAAATCCAACCAAATCATCCCGGCAAACATGCTATGAGTATATCTACCGAGAGCAATCTCTCCAGAATTTTCCACCAGGCTCTGTCTCCCCAGAGTTTCAAACACATTCTGAAACATGAATCTCTACCTTAAGAGAAAGAAAGGTCACTATAATTACAAAAGTGTGAGGGGAAGCAAACCTCATCTTCTGGAAAAGTTTCTATGGCATCATTGCTGTGTAAAAACAAGAAAACCCAGATACAGAGAAACCCGGAACAGGCTTCATGACAGCCGTAAGATGAGAAGAAAATTGACTTTTCTCAGAACAAACTGCACCGTGTGGTTTGTTCTCACTCCAGCACTGTGCTTCCAGGAGGGAGAAGGGAAGAGGCTTAAGGCAGGCAGCTTGGACAGGCAGAACACAAGGGATAATTTCCTCAGTCAAAAGGGAAAGTGACACAGATCAAAAGGAATGACTGCAGCACCAACAGATCTCAGATGTGCTCTGCATATTTATGAACCTGCCGATATGCATACGAGCTACCTGCTTCCACTTATAAGCTTAAATGACAGAAAGGAAAAAGAAAGGATGTGAGACAGAAATAGAGGGGAAGAGAGTTAGTCAAGTAGCCAGAAATTAAGAACACAGAATAAAATTAGTGGCTCTTTTAAAACATATTACTTGCCAATTTATCTTCTAGCTACTTAAAAATTAAAATTAAAATCTTTGTGGTTCCAGAGATAGAACAGACATAGCAGAAAATATCTACAATGTGAAGTATAGTTGATTTTTCATTCATCCTATGCTGATACTTTGAAATATAAGAGACAGCTTTAACACTGACTTCTTTAAATATAAAATGGCATGTGCTAAATTTAAATATATATATAGTACAATATAATACACACAGAGAAACAGACATATCATGGTCTCCTGCTGTTTCTATAGCAGGCAAATTTTAAACTTAATTCTTTCCATCACAGAATTCTTTTAAAACTGTTAAAGAAAGCCAGAGCCCTGCTGACAAAGCAATCTAGAGTAATCTTTGTCCCTACATCACCTTGGAGATCTGTAGGTTGGGAGAAGGAAGTTGCTCTCATTCCCTTACATCCAACTCTGCTTAAACGTCTCCAGAAATCCGTGACCCCTATAGCA
This sequence comes from Ondatra zibethicus, assembly GCA_004026605.1. Classification (NCBI taxonomy): domain Eukaryota; kingdom Metazoa; phylum Chordata; class Mammalia; order Rodentia; family Cricetidae; genus Ondatra; species Ondatra zibethicus. The sequence goes on along the minus strand of PVIU01020676.1, from coordinate 26,028 downwards.
CGGTGAGAATCAGAAGTGCAATTGGCTCTGCCCTAAAGGAGTGGGCACCTTCCAGGGAGCATGTGCACTTTTGCCTGGCTGTCAAAACAGGAAAATGGGGAAATATCCCTGTAGATATATAAGAATGGCTGCTTGTTTTCCCTCCCAACTGTCACAGGAGAAGAAACAGCCACTCCTGAGGCTCTCTGCTTCACTATTATACTCCAGTTCACTACGCTACCAAGTGCTATCTCACATTTTTTCTCTCTCTGTTTTAAGCAGGAAACGCAAACATACTTAAGACAGAACGCTATCCATTTGCCTTGATTTTCTACAAATATCCTTGAAGATAAGAAGTAATGCTTAATATACATTAACAGAGAAAATTTGCACCAAGGAACACATTCATTATTTTGCCTTTTTATGTAAATGCAAAATAACTTTTTTTCATATTTAATATTCCTAATAAGCCAAACCTATCTGCTATATGGTATGGCACTGTTTACTATTGTAAAAACAATAAGCACAAGGATGATCTCCCTCCCTCCATTCACACATTCCTCCCTTTCTCTCTCTCTCTCTTTCTCTTGCTCTCTCCACATACCCTCTGCCATATCTCTAGTTCTAGGTATTGATCTATGGTAGCACTAATCAAGATCTCTGCCACAATTTATATCCCCAGCCCTATGCCTAGGGGACTTAAAATTTTTTGATGACATAAATTTCCTATGTGAAAATTTAAAAATAAAACCTAAAAAGATAAATTAAAGGTTAACTTACTTCAATTACTGTACAAAAATATAGAAAATTATTTAAACGATACATGAAGACAAGCTATTGGAAATATTTTAATATTTATATACATTAATTTTCTAAATAAATTTTAACAATCTTACTAGTTAGAATAAAATGTTATTTCTTAATAGATCATAATTACAATGAATTCCGACAAAGGTGCTTTGTTTCTACTCTGACCAAATTTAAAGATCCATGAAACACTAGGACCTGCCTAGGAAGTCAGAGCTCATATAAAAGTTACAGAATTTGAAAGGCATTTTTATAACCTTCTATTGACCCTTTTCAAAAATCCTAACCATCAGCTACTAAGGCAGCATGGCCGAACCCTAAAACACTGAGAAGTTATTTGCGAGCATGGTGCCTTAGCAATCGTGATTATTGTAGCAAAATGACTGTGACCATAAGACGTGAATTACACTTGCACTCAGATTTCTTTTTCCAAACAACATATCTAAGAACAAACTAAGAAGCCCCAGGAGACGACATGAGTTCAACAAAAATAATTTTGGAAATCTATCAGAAATCTCTGACACCAATTATATCGATTTGCACTTTAAAAGACACAAACGAACCAATGAAGACACTCTTCTGGAGGGTTAGCAGAACTGGAATGGACTAAAGGCAGTACAAGCTGAGGGCACAGAGCTGCACTGCACTTCAGCACAGCATGAAAAGATGCTGATTTTAACCCTCAGTGTTACTCATCTAAGAGAACATATGGTAAAGGAGAACTGGTCCTTCACTTCTGTGAAATACCTGGCTAAATCCTTTAACTAGTGACTCCACAAGCACTAAGCCTTAACCCACACTTCTCTTTCCCCCTATTATAGACGTCTTTTCTATGATACTTCTGAAGAAATTGAGAAAATCAATGTGAAATAAAAGTTTATATATATATATAAACATACATGAGCACACACACTTAAAATGTCTTAAGCTGGACAATAATTTCTATGTCACTTACTCAAACAAAACAACAGAGGTGAAGGTGTCTATTTTTTCTACACTGCTATATTTATATATCTGAGACTCTTTACAAACTTAATGTCACTCAAAATTTTTGAAAATCAGTCAAAGTTACCAAATGACGACCATTGCTGCCATTAACAAAAACACTTGTTACTTCTTGTCTGGGTTTGACTTCAAAAGAACTGTTTTGTCAACTGAATTTACTCTATGTGCAGACAGCAACCAATAGAGAAGGTTGTATTTATAAGACTACAAATATAATATGTATGTACACATATATAAATCAAAGAAAAATGAGGCTATGCATCTGAGAAAGAGCAAATTGGGGTGTGTGGGAGGGGTTCTGGAGGGAGTCAGAGGATAATTTCAGAAATAAAAGAAGTACTGAAAGAAGAGAACTACAAGTCAAAGTACAAAAAAAAAGGCTGTAAAAGTCTACTACTGCTACACAAATGTAGGTCTCTACACAGATACAAAAACACAATTGGTAAATACTTTACAGCATAAGCAACTAATGAGAAAGAAATATCAGAACCCAGTGAAATTACATTTTACTTTGAAGGGTGCTTCAACTGAGATGAATGTTCTGGGCTTAAAAAAAAATTATGAAGTCAGTAACCACATGTTTAGTGTCTTTGTATGAGTAGGTTCAGGGGCACGAGGCAAGGAGGGCTGCCAGGAGCAAGCTGCATGATTGTATCTGATTATAGTTACTTGTCGAGAAAAAGCTGAGAGGAAAATAGCTGACTGATCAGATACTGCCTTTTCAAGTCGGTAAAACAAAAAACATGTTCTCTCCTTTAATAAGTGCAAATAAACACAACTGATGAGGGGAACCAAGAACCAGTCCACAAATTCCAAAATTGTACAAGTGTTTACTTGCCGTCCAAACATGCTAGGTGTCAATGAGATGCAGTCCTGAAAATTCTTCTCACAGAATCCACTGTGAAAGAAAATGATCTTCCCCGAATCAGAAACCCTGGTTGACAATTTAACATAAGCATTTATGTTAATTTAACATATTTTGTTTGCAAATTCCAAACTCCACTCATTCTTAGAAATCATTGTTTGATTTTTTTTTATAAAGCCATCTTCCTACTTCTGCTGGTGGTGATGTTACCTAAAAAATAGAGCATCTGTTCTACATTGTTCATATAAAAGGTATTTATGGTTGCTGCTACATCTTAACAGTCATTTTTATGAGAACTTTTAAAATTATTAATGGAAACTATTTCAGTATAAGAACACAAAAATATATTTTTAAAATATAATTTTCAAAAAGAAAAATATGAAAAATTTTGATTCAGTCACAAAAGAAGTCTATTAGAGAGTAATAGGCAATATTAACTAGAAAATAAAGTGTGTACCTAATGCCTTAAAATCAATCAACAAAATACAGTCTTCTCATGTTCTCTAAGAGGAGTACCCTGCTTTTTATCGATAATAATTCTGCTTTGCTCTGTTTTAAATGTGACCTAGTAAAACAGTGTCATCTTCAAAGTGTTGAGTTTTTATTAGTTGAAACTGAATCCTGTCTCAGTAGCTAGGTATTGCATGTGCAGACAGAAAGAAATCAAGCAAGGCCTTATCCTGCAGCATGGTTAGGTTCTGTGTGAAATGTCATGATAAGAACATGAAAACACAGAAGCTGTAAGTTGTGTCAAGAAAAAATGTCAACTAAAGATATGGAGTAGCCGAAGGCCACATCATCATGATCTCATCAATACAATCAGTCAATCACTCTTTCTCACGCCCTTTACCTTCTCTTTTTTCTCCTTCTGCATACCACTCACGTATGGACGTGTTCCATAGCATTATATCTCAAATGACACACAGCTTAGGGTCAATGACTGCCAGCTCCATTTACACTTGGCTGACAATTGGTCGGTATCAAAAGTAGAATCTTAGTTCCTCCACTAGACAGAGCAAGATTCTGACAGAAAGCTGCCAGGAAAGATGATGGATGATCTCTCTTGCTTACCTCCTCCCAAAGTGCCACAGTTTGCCTGTCCCTCTATCTCCAAAGCAAAATACCCTCCTGAGCTTGCCAGTGGCCTTTAGCTTCACTGGTGCTAACTAGTCAAGACCTTTCCATCATGGGTTATTTAGCTTTTAGACACAAGATCTTGCCATTTTTGGCTATCTAACACTGGGCACAGATGTCTTTTTTTTTTTAATTGTATCTCTACTGTCTATAGAAAGGATGTAATCTGACAGGCAAAGATTAGGCCAAACAAAAAATGCTGAATTGTGTATCTCAGTTTTCTAATGTCATTGTAATAAAATCAATGTCATTTATCTGTTGAAAGCAACCCTCGGATGACCCTAGAACACCTTTCTAAATGAATAATCAAATTTTGAGTCACTTGGTGAGTTACCAATATGAAAACTTTAATGAAGAACCATTCGGAATATGGGGAAACGCTTCGGTCATTTCATAGGAGTAGCAATCACCGTTTCTATTTTAAAATGCATTTATTTGAGAAATATTTGACAAAATTTTTAGAACTCATTTTTGCTTCCTCCTACTTGATGAGCCTGTAACATATAGCCTTCCCAAACTCCCCACAAAATATCAACAATTTACAAAAAAGATCTAATTCTTAGTGAAGACGTTTGACACAGCCAGAAGTTTCACTGAGATTCTGGCTATGAGCAATTTTAATATTGTGAGATTCATTTCTGAAAGGTGAACACTATGAAGAGAATTACATAACCACAAGCTCCAACATTCAAAAATTCAACTGCAATGATTATGAAGAATTTTTAGAGATATATTTTGTGTAGCACAATTTGAAGAAATGATTATTTTATATCATACATGTAGTTATAACTCCAATGTTCCAGAAAATTAGTGTAATTATCAAGGCTTAACCTAAGATATTTGCTAGTTAGCAAGTATATTCATAAATATATATGCTGATATTCAATATAAAAATGACACAGGCTAATAAAATAGATTTTGCTAAAAATGATGAATGTGCTAATACTGAGCCATGTTAAACCTTTTGTTAGGTTGCAGAAAAAAATATAATACAACCACTTTCCATTATATGAAACAAAAATATTAAACCTAGATTAAAAGATTCTAAAATTTCATGAATTTTATTTATGCTCAGAAACTTAGCAAATTATTAATGAAAATTACCAATTAAAGTTCTTAGAAACTTTATTCTATATCAACTATAACTACAAACTAAATTCTAATTATGCTCACTGGAATGAAGATGTCTATTCAAAAGAATACAGACAGTTATTCAAAGAGCATTGCTAGAGCATAATTCCTCTTAGTGCCAGGGAGTGTGTAAAGACTCTCCATTTTTATTCTCTTGATTAAATAGTATTTCCTCAAGAAAATAAAGCTTTGTGTATGTATATGCTTGTACATACTGCAACTGCAAATTTTCATTCAGCGTAGTCTTTTAATAAAATATAGTGAACAAATCAAATTTCTTCCTTAAAATGTGGGTCAAACACCAGAAATCTGTACACCTAAAAAAATTAAGTAGTGACTTCTCTAATTTGTAACTATGGTGCTAAAAAAAATCTAAAAATCTTGTGGATCAAGTGAGATATTGATAGTACAAAAAATTTAAATAAAGGACAGTGAGATGATTAAATTCTCATCTTCAAATTTGGAACAGGGTGGTTGATTCTTTCCAAGTGACCAATGCAGTCTACCAATACATATTCTTGAGAATATGTCCATCATTCAATGACAACAGTCTATCAGATTCCACTTTGACTGGCAGGTGACAGTCAATTATATATTGGCATTAATGAATAATAAATAAAGATGCCCTGTAGATTTATATGAATAGATGTGATTATGTCCAGTGCAAATTACCCATGTGCAAAAACTCACCTGATTTTTTTTTCTTACACTTACTTCCTAGGAAATAAATGATAAAGGTAAGAAGAGGAAGAGGGGAAGAATGACAACAAGAAATGGAAGAAAATTAAAGCAGTGACAATAGAGATCACACAAAATGTGAATGCTGGTTTACACCCATATTTCATTTTTCAACAAGTGACTGAGTCCCAGCTTATATGAATTTAAACAAGCTATATTTACAGGCTCTTGAATATTTATGCTCTATTAAAGGAATAACACTGTTTGCTGTCTATGCAAATGTATATGATGGCAGGAACGCCTCAAAAATGAAAGATCAAAAGGAGCTCTGTCAGTGTTCCTACATTGGCCCTTCTCACGCACTTACTCTCATTTTGCCTTTTCAGCAGGGGAAAGAAAATCCTCCCAATTCCTCACTGAAGTCTTTGTATTGTTAGCATCTATTTCTTTCTCCAATTGGAACACATGGTGGTTTGAAAACAGAAGGCTCAGAGCACTGCTGCTCAGCACTCACCCGCACATCCTGACGGGTACCTGACTGGAAATGTGGGCACTGAGCTTGCACAGAACAGCAGAACATTCCTGCTGTTACATAAGGGACAAAAACCTACCGTGCCGTGCAGAGAACAGTGCTGTTCATTTTGTATCCTTATAAAACAGGCTAAAAGTCATGTAACAGGAAACTTTCTTCATGCTGATATAATAGGTAATTTTTATTTGCCTTTATACTGTTTTTCTAAGGTTAATATCATAAGGTCTTGTAAATAAAGAATGGCAGTGATTTAAAGGGGTCATGGATTGTATGAGAAACCTGAAGAAGTAAGCTACTTTTCACAGCAGAAAGGCACAGTGCCTTGCAGGACAGTACAAGACCATAACTCCAGAATTCAGGGAGCAGAGCCACTGGTATTTTGAAGTCAGCCTCGGTGGCATGAAAAGACTCTATCTCAAAACAAAGATGCAGAGTTATCCTGAGCCCGGTGGTGGTTGCATGTGGCTAGAACGTACAGAACTCTGAGTTCAGTCTCCAGCAATTTAAAGAAAACATAAAAACAACTTGAGAGACATATCACCACTAGATCAAATTTTGTAAAGTTCATAAGCACTATGAATTAATCAAGTTCAGTTACTTTATTTAAATACTAGTATGTCCAGAATTAGTTTAAAATAAGCAAAATTATTGGCATAAAAGGGAAGCAAAAACTATTATTCTGCCATATTTATAGGATACTTACATTCTACTAAATAAAGACACAATGAGGAAGGAAGGTGTACTCTTATTATTCGTACCCATTTAATAGATAGGAAAAGCCAGACCTGGTCATATACAGCTACAATCCAAGTTCTTAGAAGGCTGAGGCAGGAGAATCTCAAGTATAAAGCAAAGCTGATCTACATGGCAATCCCAGGCCAGCCTCACCTATACAATGAGACCCTATCTCACAAAAACAAGAAACTATCTTTCTCTCTATATATATATATAGATAGACATACATATGCACACACAAACACGCTTATAATGGTAAATTATATTTTTAGACATTTTAAACCATGTGACAGTGCAAGAAAATTAAAAGCAATTAAAATTACAGTCTCTAATATACTGTAAAAGAACAGGCATGAACAAAACTCAGAGGGAGAAGAGATATCAACAAGTCTTCACTTTTTCTTAATGAAGAGTGAGGTATACTACAAATACAGATATATGAATATGCAGTGATGATCTGTACATACTGCATTGGCAAGGGTATGGTTATCTTATTGGGGTAAAATACTAAAAAAAAGCAGAAACTAGAAAAACACAGATGCCTGCACTTAACTTTACACAAAAATAAATGTTACAAACTAAAAACCGTAGGGGAGGAGTGGGCTGTGTATGCATATAGGTTAAATTTTGTTTGCAAACCAAAACTGCCTGCTTATGTGGAAAATTTTGAGAAATAGACACTGTCAGTTTTAAGAAAGAGATTTGTCAAATGCAAAATTGCCTTTCTGCCCTGAAAGAGCTGAGGGGTAAGGTCAGAAGGCTTTGCAGAGGCTGTCCATGTAGTGTGAAACCAACGCCCAGGTAACTGATCCTATAAGAGATACCAACTGATTTTACTTCAGAATGCATGTCCATCCAATAGATGTGATAAAAAAAAAAATGTGCTGATTGTCAATCTTGTCCTCTCCTGATCAAACACTGAGGAAACTGGAAGGTTATATAAGCACGAATTCACTTTACCTTTTATACAAGACCTAAGCAGCCCTGATCTGTTACATATATCTTCTGAAATCTTAAATATCTGCTAGAAAATGAAGAAAACATTTATTTTATAAACTTTCAGCTTGGCAGTTTATATTACTGAGGTAGTTTTATTTTGATTTGCTTTTAAAACATCTAATACTTCAAATGTATGCCACAGGAGTATCTTTTTCTATTTCTTTGTGATTGGTAATTATGATTTCCACAGAGGAGGAAAATACATAACTCTTTGGTACTTGTAAATTAACGAATCAGTGCAATACAATTTAGACATCTAAAAATGAGCCAAGAAGAAAAACCTTTTCCTCTAGTTCCATTATGTTCAGTAATGCTTTTATTTTTCTCTTAGTGTGGTGCAAGTGAGCTATGTAGCTCTGTGTATGTATGTATGCAAGGCTATGTGGGGTGTGTGTGAGAGCGTGTACACTCACAGACATGTGCATTTATGGCAGTACACATTTATGAATTGTGTATCCCTGGAATAAGTTTAAGCAGAAAAAGAAATTCAACTTTACCTTTTGAATGCTTTTCAATATAATGCTAACACTATGCATGAGGATTTTACTTGTCCTATTTGCTAATATATTCTTTTAATATATTGCTGATGATCTTCAGGGCAGACAGTCCAAGAATTTGTTATTCTAATTGTCTTGTAAAATACTATGCCATCAGAGTACAAAATATCTGTTAACATGCATTTTATTTGAGAGAATAAAGGGTATATCTTCTCTCATACTTTGTTTCAAGGAGGCAAACGACCTTCGCAAAATGGCATCTGACTTAGACAAGCTAGGAAATGTTCGTTATTTTATCTTGTTAAAAGTAGAAGACACAAAGAAATATTTAAAGAATCCATTAGGTTTATTTGTTTAACCCAGCTATTAGTTTAAATTAACGTCATTAACATCATTAGGTGTAATTGTCTACATGGGAAGTGGTTCAGTTAATAACAGTAAACTGCTATTTAAATAAACAGAGAACATTTAAAGCACTAGGAATTTACTAAGCTTGCCTAATATTTCATCTATTTTCTCAGAACAAACATTTATTTTATCCCTTAACTGACAGGAATATATTCTTTCAAGACATTATACTCTTCAACAAGTGGCCACTTCTACACTATTTTTTTCTCCTATTCTCTGTTTATAAAGAAATATCTTACAAGGTAGAATAAGCTACAATAATAGATTTTCATTACTCAGCTTCAATAATAAATGCAGATATGTAGCTAAATATCATATCCAATCAACTCTTGTTCTTCAGGGTCAAAATATTGTAGGTTCCTTTCCTCAGATTTAGATATTTTACAAAACCAAGGGAAACAAAAACACCCTGCAATTTATTGTTTATGGCTCCAGAGCAGTGCAGGACTGAGGGTCAAATCCCTATGGGTGAGGGACGAAACTAAGAGCTAATTAGATGATACATTAAGCAGAATATAGCACACTATGGGTCATTTCATAGCTGCTATAATTTTTAAGACATTAGCACTAATATGTAATATCATCAACAGTAAATTGTTTAAATGCCCAAACAAAATTGTTTCCTAGAAAATGCTGATATTTGAGATTATGTCTATAATATACCTATGCATATTTAATAAGTTTTAACAATTTTATCACAGATTAGAAATAAAAATGTCTATAGATTATTAATTTGAACTAAATTCAAGGTTGAATTGTTTTTTCTACTAGTTCAGTAGTTCTCAAACTTCTTAAATCTTCAACCCTTTTAATACAGTTCCTCATGTTGTGGTGACCCCCAACAATAAAATTATTTTTGCTGTTATTTCATAACTGCAATTTTGCTACTATTATTATTGTAATACAGTTATCTGATATGCAGGATATCTGATAGGTGACCCCTGTATAAGGGTTATTTGATCCCAAAGAGGTTGCAATACATAGGTTGAGAAACACTTCACTAGATTTAAAAAATAATATCTATAAGCATGAAGCTGAACAAATAGCTCAGTGTTTAAGAACACAGCCTGCTCTTCCAGAGGACTCGTGTTCACTTCCCAAATATGTCAAGAGGTTCACATCCACTTGTATCTCTTACTTCTATAGATATGAAGCCCCTTGACCACCCAGGCAACTGCATTCATATTCATACACCCACATATGGCAACATGCACGAATATACAACAGACAGACGGACACAGATACACACATATTTAAAATTAAAATAAATAACTTATTTTAATTTATATGTGTAAAAATATCTGCTTTTCCCATATTAACTTACAAGAATACAATAGGACAGATGTCCAGTCTATAAGTCTAATTTTTGTAAGATATTTTGCAGTTGATGTAATAATTTAAAATATTTGTTCTGAAATTTTCCTCTCTGATTGATGCATTATAACCATAAAAAACTAAAGATTATATACTTGTGTAAAATTTATCATAAAATATTATTGAAACAGAATAGCTATCAAACCGAAATCATTAGCAGGAAATTATTTTATAGGAGTGTTATAATTATCTTACAGATAAAGGCTTGGACTTGTATAGGAAACAGAAGATCACTGATTTATATTATGACACTGCCTGTCAGAAATTCATGCCAATTTAAACTGCTACTAGAAATATAAAAGGATATCACATATTTGTTAGGACTAGTTTAATCTAAAATGTTTAAAATTATACGCTAAATGCACAAATCACTAAAACCTGAAACAGAGATATTAACTCCATATTCTCATCTTCCTTTTGTTACATTCCATTTTATTTATTTCTCTTCTTCTCCTTATTGAAAAATTAAATTTCAAGGTACTATGAATACAAACAGAGATAGATGGCTGAAAGATAAGTAAAAACCTGAATAGATTTAAATAACACCTACATTATTCTAGATTGAAATTGTGACATAAGTCTAATTTTATGTATTGTAATATTGTAATATCTGTGTCTCTGGATAAACACAGACAACAACTGCTTTTACAAGAAAGTAGCCAGAGACCATAGAGACACTTATTCCATATCTGTGTTTTGTTTATTTTTAAGTGTATTAGACCACTATCATAGGTTTCTGAATGTAAATAATTTAAAATATAAAAAAGTATGAGGTGATACGAGTATAAAATTGAGCAATATTATGACATAATAGGGGTTATAGATACCTTCCCCTTTCCAGGGATCACCAAATTCATTCTAGATTTTATTTCTTTTTGTTGCTTTTTATTCAAGCTAATATTTTAAAGCTATAAATTGAAAGCAAAGATTCTAGCTTTAGAACATTTCTCAGTCTCAGCATACAGTAACTATAAACACACTTCAGACCTTAGCTCAGAAAAAGTCATGAAGGCTGGGAGAGACCCTTCCTTCTCAGGGTTGGAAACAGAGAGGAGACCGAGCCTCTGTTTCATGAGAAGGAAGAAATGAGGAGGCTGAGAAGAAAGACACAGAAAGATGGAGAAAGTGAGAAAGTGAAAGAAATAATAAGCAGCTGTTTCCATAGGAACGACTTCCTCAGGTGTGGCACACATTACCTTCTGTGTTCCTCATCACTCCCCTGCCAGGAGAGAAAGGACAGCACATGGTAACAAGCAGGGACCAGTAAGGGGTGGGGTGCAAACTACTGTCAGAAGTCAGCCAGGAGGACCTCAGAAGGAGCTCCAATGCTTTACCAAGGATGAACGGGACTTCAACAGCTGGTCAGTCAGGTCACAGAAGTAGCAATGAGAACTACATTTGTTTTTAAGATCAGATGTTACTAAATAATGGGACAGTGCAGAAAAAAAATGGACCAATGTTTAAAGCTGTGTAAACCAGTATCAGGCAAAGGGAGAGAGGCAGGACTTCACAATAATAAATATGCACTGAAATTTCATTTTAAAAAAACTGTCATGGTTAAGATGAAAGGATTTAAGTGCCAGTCTGAAAAAATAGGGATTTTCTGTAGGCAATTAGGAGCATGAAGCGTCTAAACAATAAAGGAATACTGTGTATCAGTACTTCACACACTCCCCTCAGACTGCTATTTAAAGAACTGGAATAAAGAAAGAGAAAGAGAGAGATGAAAAATAATTGGACTACACAGTGTGCTTAGGAAAATAGAAACAAATACTTTGAAATTGTCATAATCCGTGAAAATGTTCAGATTTCTATCACCTCTCCAAATATTCTGAAAGTCAATTAACACCATCCTGCAACTGATCAAACTGATACGGCCCTCCATAATTACTCAGGTACTCTGGGGATCCTGAAGACTGAGCAACCTGATTAAAGAGCGGCCTTCCACACTCTGTGACAGTGGGTACTTATCCCAGGCTCGCCATGATCCTGCTGCTTTACATCATAGATGAGTGCTCAGCGGGTAAGGACACTCGGCACCAAGCCTGCTGGCCTGATGTCCATCTCCTAAGCTATACCGTGGACGAAGTCTGACTCCTGGACAATGTCCTCTGACCCCACATGGACAGTGGTACAGACATGAACACACACCCAGAGGTGCACAAAATAAAAAAGTAAAATGGATAAACACATCATGGCCCTGCATGAGGTACAACATATTATTATAGCAACTTGTTATTATTTCAGTTATACTTTTCTGCTCTTTGCATTAGGTAATAGTATCTACTGGGCTGAATGATTCAGCGACATTTCTCAACATTATTAAATTAGTTCATGCAAATTGCTGAGTAAAAATTAAAGAAACAAAATCTAGGAGCTGTTTCACCAAAAGCCCCAAATCTGTCTCCTTTTGCATCTTTTAAAATATACTTGCCATTTACCAGTGGGTATCATTTATGCAGTACCTAATGGCAATTTAAGACCACATATTGAAGACACAATTTAAGTTAGTCTTGTATTACCTATATATCATAATTATTTATAGTATAATTAAGTATACTAATTATAATATATGAAAGTTAATATTCTAAATATCTTTAATGCAGAGAATAAAATAACACCTCAAATTCCTACACTAAATCAAAATCATAGTTATAGTTTCATCTATTTCCCCCTAAATATGTATATAAAAATTATTACTTGAGTTTTCATTCAAAATTGCTAAAAAAAGACAGTTCAAACATTTTATATAGAATCACTGATATTATAATAACTAAGTTCAATTGCAGTGTTAACTCTTAATTTTGGCCACTCAAGTTACTACTAGTATTTCAGATATATTTCTGAATGGAAAATGGCTGTGTATGAGTTATTTTATTTTATTTCAATGCTCTCTTGTGTGTTACATGAGTTAGAAAGCTAGGTTAAATTCACTTGCACAATATATTTTCACTCATTTATTTCCATAGATTTTTTTTTACCTAGAATACATCATACTGCATTATTAATAATAAGATAATAGTACATATTCATTGATTATTTTTTATGTCCCAGATACTATTCTTAGGGTTTAATGTGCATTATTTCATTCAATTCTAATAAGACCCCTATGAGGGAAGTACTATTTTTATTAGCCCCATTTAAACTTAAGGAAATTAAGATTTAGAATGCCCTACTTTAAGCACCTGGTAAGGTGTGTATCCAGAATTTCAGAATTCTAAAATTTCTGCATCACAGCAATTTACGTTGTAATACAGATAATATTTCTCTTAATATTTCCTTAGCAATACAATACATTTCAAAGACTAATTGGCTATCATGGAATTTAATGTTACAAATCATATGCTCCTTGTCTCTGAAAGTAAAGCATGGTTTCATAACTGTAAGCAGGAGGAAATTTTAAATAGTTAATGCTTTTAAGTCAAATGGATGTTTTAAGTTCCTGGATGGTATATGTTAAAAGTTTACAAATCATATTTCACTAAAATGGTATCTCTATTAACTTGTCAAACGAAAATAATAGGATACATATGGGAAAAAACATTTTAATAAAAACTATAAATCTATCATTTGAATTTGTATTTAAAATAATCAGGAGGAAATTCCTAAATTTTTCTTTTTCAGAAAATGCTATTAAGTCATAGAAACATAGCAAGCAAATCACATTTCTATAATATCACCATGTGTTTTTACAGTTTTGATGATATCAACTCTATGCTTCAAGTCAGAAAGAACATTTTGAAAGCAAAGAAGATAGGGCTTTTGGGCCAGATAATTATTCAGATATCTTCAATAAAATAAAATGGGATTAGTTGTGCAGCAGCTAAAAACTATACACTAAAGTCCATAACAGACTTTAGGGAAGCATGTTGTATAGTTGAAGAAAGACAGAAGAAAAATAAAGATGCATACAAAGTAAAGATACATGTTCATCTAACCTTACTGCCTTAGTATCTCTGAGATTCAGAGTCTTAGGAAAGTTCAAATAGCAAAATGAGAAAATGAAGGACCAAGATTGTTCAACATCTACTGCAAATTACCCACAGCAAACTATGATGAAACTCAGATACACGTGTGCCAAACCATACAAAAATTTGAAAATGCAAAAAATATTTCAGGATGCAATTTTACCAACCTTCTCACATATTTTGTAAAGTATAATAATCTGTAAGATTTTAAAAGGCTATCTTCCTGACACAGAAAAACAATATATTTGTTAGTTTTCATTCAAGTTGCAATTTAAAGACACATTTTCAAAATTTAAAATTGACAAGAAAGTTTTACAAATAAGAAGTACATATTTTAAAGTAGCTGCAAAACTCTACTTTAAAACACTATGTTACTTAATTATTAGAATTTCTTCATGTATTCATAGAGAATTATTAGAAGTTCTTCATGTATTCATAGATTGAAGAAACAGAATTGGCTTTAGAAACAGAATTACTTTCTTCAAGGTCATGAAATGGGCTCTTAAAGCAATTAATAAAAATTGTGATCAGTTTGCACAGTTACTCACTTTTCACATTGTCCTGCAATAAGCATCACAACAGTGCGCTAGACAGAGCCCAGATAAACTGGGCTTTAAGTGGCTAATCATTCACATTTGGCTAGGGACAGACCAGCATCTCCTCTCAAGACATCAGTGTTCCTCAATACGGGACTGGATTTGTTTTCCAACTCTTAACAGGATCATTGAGAGGGAACAGGAGGAATATTATAAAGGCAGTCCTGGATCAAATCCAGAGCCAGGCACCCTCACAGCCATGTGTTGGAACTTTGCCAAGGAGCAGAGTGTTTCCACAAATGAGCATAGTTCCTTCCTCAAGTATATCACTAATTCACAAAATCTAAGAAAGTCTTGTCCTGAACAATGTCACTGGTTTATAATGAAGCAAATATAAGGATATGTAGAAGTATCTTAACTTCTTTGGGCTTTTAGAAATGAATGAATGCCTACTGCCAATAAGAAATTCCACCCACGGCAGAACTTTGTGCAGATGAAGGTGGAAGGATTTTACTCTAGTTTTAGGTACCACGTTGTTGTTCACAGATGACAGTAATTTTGGTTTCCAATTTTAGTACTAATTCCTTAAAACCAAATAATTATTTATAATAGCACCATGTTTAGCAGAATGATTCTGCTCATTTGGAACAAACTTGAGCCTTTTCTTATGGCAAATATATCTGTAAACTATGGTTAAAGATATTTGTATTAGGTTCTCTGTATAAATGTGTACAACTCAAACATTTCCTGTTAAATTACAGAAAATTAAACAAAAATTGTAACTGTGATTTTCATGTAAAAAAAAACTTCCTAGTCTTTTATCAAATTTAATTGTGACCTTATAGATATGCATTCCCGCTTTGCTTCTTCTTCCCCATTTATAATAGTGCAAAATTGAAATTGTCTCACATCAATTAAGTTATTAGGATTAGCTTTTGTTTTACAGAAAAAAAATATACTATTGCTGTCAAAACATTTAAATAACTGGCACAGTTGGACTCAACATTGTTTCAAGAACTATTGCTAACTCCTACTGGATAAGAACATTGCCTTTCATCTGATTAGTTCATTAGGGAAATATTATATTTATCCAGGAAGAATCCATTCTGCCACGGAAGGATGGCAAATGTTGTATCATTTTTCTGGTTCACATGTGTGGAATCCTAAAGATTTTCTAATTGACTACTCTCATGAGAAATGAGGGAGGAAAGCGGATGGTAGGGGCATCAGAGAACTCGGTGTTTGCTAATGGGGCCTACGTCTACAGAAGTTCTTTTTGTTTGTTCAGAGTTTACAGTGTTATCTACAGGGCAGATAATAATTGAGTGCTGGGGAAGGACTACTAGTCCTGGTAATCTACACCATGTAGTTAGCTCTTCAAACAAGGCTGAACAACATAAGCGCTCAGCTTTATCAACCAAAATATGTGTCTAATAACAGTACAATGTGAGTCATAAATGTAAGTTTAGTATATCATCTAGCTGTGTCAAAAGGAGAGAAATGGATATTTAAGGGTTTTGTTGTTGTTGTTGTTGTTTTTGCTTTAAAAGCCAAAGGCCTCGTTGTATCTCATTGTACAGATTCTTCTTGCTTTGTGGAGAAAATTACAATAATAATGTTGTTAAAAATGCAGGCCCCCAAATCAGAATATTCTAAGTCTGAATCTAGGCTAACACAGGTATTATGAATGCAACGGCAAATGATCTCTTTGCTTTTCAGACTCCCATTTCCATTGTGTAAAACAGACAGGACAGTAAACCTATCTCAAAAAACAAGCTAATACATAGAAAACAGAAGGATGAGTACGTAGAATAGCTGGAAGAAAACATAGATACAACAATCGCTACCTGCAACTATCTTTAACCTAACTAGCCTTTGTGAGCATTTAAATTACACTGCCAACTTAGCAGTTTAAGGAATATATGAAAGTCATTTTATAGATTATATTATGCTTTGTAAATTAATACTGACATAACTAATGCAACTTTGCATATTTTTTCAGGACCTAAATTGGAAAAGATTATACATATGTTGATGTTTCAAATTTTAAAAATTCCAATATTTAATCACGTTAATTAAGAGAAAACTGATTTTAAAAAATATAAGAAAAGGATTCCTGAAATTATACACTATTGTCCAAAAACAAACACAAACAACTTAATTGCTGTATTGTGCCAACTCAAACTTTACTTCAGACCTTTTGTACAAAAATATGATCCACTGTGGCCTGACCTATCAGAAGAGCACCCATTGTATTCTTTACTCCAGAAAAGAATGACATCATTGGCAAAAGGAACTACAGAGATGGATAACATGAAATGGTGATTTCACATCAAAATTCTTTTCTTCATGAATGGTAATTTTAAATATCTGTGCTCTATTTGTTAATACTTGACCACTAATAGGGCTCTTCTTTGTAAGCGGCTGTTCCTTATACTTTGTGCTAACCGAAGGCTCGGAGGATCAGGACTTAGAAGCTGGAAGAATCGTATCTCATTAAGGCCCTATGGGCATGCCCTCAGTCCTCACTGGCTAAAGTCCACTTCACTGATTGTTTCTTTTAAACCTTACAGCCCAGTGTGCAACTGTTTCCTTCCATATTACCAAATGTGTTTAACAAGGCAAACAAAATGTACTAACAATTGTTATCATCACCAACATTTATTGTATATCAACAGAGAAGATACTACTATACATAGTTGTAGTATTTAATAGTGACTTTTAAGATAAAATGAACCGGGTAACTGGCATAAAAGATTTCCTTTTTGAGTATTTGTTATTATATAAAATATCTGATAACTAAAAACTTCAAATTAAAATAACAAATATTACTTACGTTCACACGTGTCCCCTTTTTGCTGATAGCCTGCTTTGCAGATACATTTTCCAATGGGTACTAACCACTCTCCTTCTGCACTGCAATGCATCCTGGGTGAGTTTTCTGCCTCTTCCTCGGCACTGCTGACACATGTCCCACGAACCTCAACTAAGGAGGAAAATTCTGAACCAGTCACTGTATCTGGAAAGACAGCTAAGTTCTCAATAATGGACCAGCACTTCTTGTAGTATACTTTGACAGAAACCAGTGCTATGCAAGCCCCTACATCCTGAAAGGCAAGATAGAATCCCTTTTTGGACAAAGGTCCAATCTCTCTCACCTCAGTGTTCAGCTTCATCTTTCTTTCACCAAGGTCACCTTGTGTAAAACTTTCATCTGCAGCAATGGTGTCTATTTTTACGTAAAGGTTTTCTCTGATATTCCTGCCGGTGTCGTAGTCTGTTTCATAATAGTACAAATTAAAGGTTTCCTTGCAAGTTCCCAGTACTCCGGGAAGACTATTACAATCCCTCAAGGTGAATTTCAACTCTACAAAAATCCTTTGTGCGTTGCCTTTAGAAATCCAGTTAGTCCGCAGCCAGTTGTTCTGGTTGGGCTCCATGACCTGGCACACCTGGTACGTTCTTATCGGAGTGTAGTTCTCATCCAAACCACTAATTTCTTCCCACTGTAAATTTTTTTTAAAAAGGCGGGAGGGGGTTCATTAGTCTTTCAGCAAAAATAAAAATTAAAAAATGAAATTATAATTTCGAAATAATATGAAGAATAATCACTGTACCACAAGTATGGGTCCCTGAAGTCAGAGATGGTAGGATTCCCATTCTGCAGTATTTTAGTTAACAGAGCATCGTTTGTGTTTGAACAAACAATGAAAATTTAATTCTTCACATCTGCTGTGAGCATTCTAGTATTTCTTTTCATGTTTAAGTCTTTAGTCTCCAGCGAGACTGCAATTTTAACAGGCTAAGGCTAATAGTTATTAACATTACTCCTCAAAGTGTATGGATGCCAGTCAGAATTCCTGATAACTCAGTTGACAATTTAAATGTTTGCTTTATTGTTAAATTCAAAGATACCTACAAACATTTGTAACAAGATTCCAAAAGTACTGGAATGTGAAAACATTATACAATGTGTTGCAAAGTATAATGTGAAATATTTTTGCAATCTTTTGAAAAAGAAACATTTTAAAGAGCTGCTTATTTTTTCAGCATCATATTTAAAATTGCACATAAAGCCATATATAATTATCAAGTAGTTTTGAAAGTAAAATTCACCCTTATAAACAATTTGTTTTCAGTGGACAACCAAATATGTTTGTCAAATTAGCAAGCTATGCATGAATTGTTTTAAAAGGCCCATTTATCTTCTGATACAATATATACTACAAGTGAATTCATTTATATTACTTCACAAAAAAGGGGAGACAGTTCAACAACAAATTCAAAGATGATTGGATTATGTATATTACTTCCTGCTCATAGCAAACAAGTTCAGTATATCTAACAGCTTGAAGGCTTCAGTAAATGCTATTTATGGTCTCTCTTCCTATTATCCCAATTGTTTCTAACTCACACTATGATACAGTAACAATGAAACTGTCATCTTCCCCAATTATAAATACCAGATATAAAATATTGTGTATTTTAGGTCGTAAGTCCTCCAGCAACTGATATGTAAACTATTAATTCCAAAAAAAAATGTAGACAGGAAAATATGATAATATACATATGTTAATGATTTTCACATGTAAAACCAGATCAAAGTATCAATTTATTTAAAACCACTGCATAATGTTGGCATGTATTTTTAAAATCATTCTTAGAAAATTAAAAGGACTGATGAATTGCAGAATACTGCAACTCAGAAATGTTTCATGAAAGAATTAGTTATGCTATATTTACTAAATTTTTATTATAACAGCCTAATATTGGCAAAGGTCCTCGGGCAGCAAAGAGCTGAGCTTCATGTCATGTTTCTTGGCACACACTTTCACTGAGTAACACTGTGTATATATTTCACTTGTTTCTTGAGTAAGCTGTTTATATGTTATTTTATGTAACTAAGGCAAATATCTCAAATTCCTCCACTGGTAGTTAGATTTTTGTCTCCTAAATGGAGTGAAGTTATGAAAAGAAGGATAAACAGTTATAGTGTCAAGCAAAAAGCAAGAGCTCCAAAGCGAAATGTGCCCTTTTGATCAACTTCAGCTTGGCGAAATCAAGGCTGACTATTCTAATCTGAAGATTTCCCACATTTAATTTTAAGAGTAATTATGTCATTCCAGACATGATAAATAAATTTTGTTATCCATGAAATAGATCTTTTTCACGAAAGCAAATAGTATCACTATTTGATACTTATGTCATTGTTTTATTAGACACTTTTTAAGACAGAAAGCATTTCACAGATGACACACACTATTGGTACAGATGTCTCAATTCAGACAGTGAATTTTATAAATATTATAAAGTAATTTTTATAAAGTGATAAAAAATAGTTTCTCATAACTTGGCAACAATATTGTGCTTCTAAAGCACATATGAACAAATCTGTGTCATATAAAGAAAATGCAGTGGATCATATTTTTTACACAAACTATTGATTCTCACACATATATATAGTTAAACTTTAACTCAAGATTCTTTGGACTGATGAAATGCCCATCTGAGTCCAAGATAACATTGACAGTCATAATTTATCATGTTGTGGATTGCATGGATGAAATGCTGCAATCATTTATCAGTCTGCTTCTTCTCGGAGATAAAACCATCTTCTGTATCTATTTATTTTAATTGATAGATGGTAGAAAATGGGTTGCATCTGTCATTGGCAAGACTGGAATTTTTTTAACCATGAATGTCTTTCTACAATGTATACTTTTTAAGGAAAACAATTTCACATAGAAGGGAGCACCTTTTTATAAAGTGGACAAATTCATGAATTTGTCACTTTCCCATAATTCCACAGCCAATAAAGATAGCTACAATATGAGCTCAGAGAAGCTTTCCAAATTTTAATTTAACAAAAACTCCGAAAACTTGAAGCATGCTTAAAATTTCTCATTTTACTATTACATGAGAAGTTCTCCAAGTGAATTTTCTGTTCATGTTATGTTGATTCTATGATTTTGTTCTTATGCTTTCATTCTCATTGTAAAAAATCAGTTGAAAGTATGTATATCTTCATTGATATTTCATGCCCCTTTAACCCCAGATTTCCTCATGCATTAAAGATAAACTTTAGTTACAATGGAGGATTTTTTTTCCTTTCTCAGAGTCCACTTGCTCTATCAAATGAAAAGTTGGTCCTATCTCACCATCAGAAATGACACATAAAGATACCATCAAACTAAATTTGAGTAATGTAACTTTCTGAATATAAGAAAAATGATTTAAAAACATTTAAGGTTCTACTCATACTTGGACAGGCTGATTTAATATTCAGTCACATTTACTGAAGCTGAATTTTGCTGTAATATAGATATATTTCTGTCATCACTTTTGATTAATAACAGCAGATAGCACAACACAAACGTTAAAATCTAACACTGTGCAGCAAATCTTACATCTTGATATTGTCTTACAGTTTTAGTTACCCTCTGGAGTCTCCTTTGGGCAATGTTAGAACTATTTTTAAAGGATGAAAACAGGTTTCATACTGTTTTAAAGAATTACAGACTCTACCTACTGATTATTACACAGAAGCATAATGCAACTGCAGAGGCTTAAGTGAGTTTGTGAAAAGAATGTTCTCTGCAATTAGTTAGCATTTATAACCTTAGCGCACAGGCATGATTGATGCCACTCACAATAAGAACTCAAAGACTTGGGTTTCAGTTTTTTTTTTCCATTTCCCAAAGTTCTAAGCATACTTCCCATATTTTGAGAATCCAATCTCTGAAGAGAAGACAACACACTGAACAATATATTGAAGTTCTAAACGTTTAAATATATGAATGTGAACAGTTTCCCTAAAGGGAAGCTCTTGTTTCTTTCTCTAAACAGATATGATATTGTATATTGTATGAGAGATGTACCTACCCCACTGGGCGGAGAGGAAATCCATTCCAATTCTGTTTGTTGTGCTTTAGAGTCCAGTAAGAGTACTGAAAAAGAAAGTTTAATTCCTGAATGTTACAAGAAAATTTTAAACACATCTCTAAAAATATCAAGATGAATCTAATTTTTATTAAATTACTACTTTATGACTTATGACATTGATATAAATGAATGGTGCAATGAACATCCATATTATATTAGCATATTACACTTTTTGGAGGGGAGCATGTTAAAATATTCATGCACTTAATATCCTTCAATTAAAATATGAAGTAAATTTTCAGCGAAACTCTAACATGAAAGTGTGTGTAAAAGGTTAAAATCAGATAATGTGACTGTGTAGTAATAACATACAATAGCTTTGGAAGTCAGTGAGTTCCCACATTACCCAAGATATACCAACATGAACATAACAAAATAGAATCCCTACAGCACTTTTCAGCCAGGCTCTGCTCTTTAATACTCTGCTAAGCAATATTTCCTATCATCTCTTGACAATTGGAGTTTAGCATGTAAAGAAGAAAAAGCTGCCATTACTTTGTCTTCTACCACATTAAACAATGTCACCATGAGAAACAAGTCCCTGTTATCTGCAGCTTGTGTTTTTCCGCTAGTCAAGCACCAGCTTTAAGACATGGAAATATTTCAACATCCTAGCTATTTTCTGAGCGGCTTTAACTCTGAACTGACTTCTACAAGCAACTCTATTCCATCTCTAAACTATCAAAAAGCATAATCAATATTTATGAAAACTGTGATTAAAGTATTAGTATTAATGTAAAAATTCATTAGAATGGTATCTGGACACATTGTCCTTTCAGTTTTAGATATTGTTGCTTTAAGATGATTATTCCTATAAAATGCTTAGTGATAAAACTGGTTTTGGAGTTACATAGCTTTGGTTCTTTAAAACAATATGCCTGATCTTAAAACATTTGACAAATGATCTATTGGCACAAAAATCACTGTAAGTATTCTTTACATATGATTAATACGTAAACGTTCATATTTACAGGAAAATGTTCACACTTTGACATGAGAATATGTGAGTACGTGAACGTCTTAACATCATTTCCAGGCTCTAGTTTTAATAGGTGTGTGTTTTGAAAGGTAAAGAAAACAGCGTACTGTGAGGAGAGCAAAGAAAGAACAATTGACTCTTCGCTCAATTCCTTTACAGGACTCGGTGCTCCCCAGTAACTAGAAACAGATAAGTACAAAGACATTAGCCTGCACTGCTTGGTTTCAGTGTTTTACGTTTAAGACTATCAAGGGTAAACATCGACTCCCTTTCAATTAAAAACACACGTAACTTATAAAATTTCAATTTATGTTTTAACTTGGAATACCAGTAAGCCTATGACTTAGTGTATTTACAAGAAAAGTAATTGTTTAAGGGTTTTCTTTTCTTTTTCTTTCTTTCTTTTTTTTTTTTACTTGTGACGAAGAGATGAAGCCCAAGGAAACAAATTGAAGCCACAGAACTCTTTTGGAATTTATTGTGGGGGAGGGAGCTTCTGAATTGACAACAACCAGTGGATTTTAAATTTAAGTGACCCTTTGGGCTTGATGTTAAGAATGAAGTAAACACAGCGATTACCCTTTTCTGCTGCGCCTTTACCCATGGGCTACTTGGTGGCCAGCAAGTTATCACCGAAATTAGCAAATCAAGAGGACGTGGACGGTGGACACCAGCCGGTGATGCATTCGGCGGCTCTGGAGTGTTGAATGCAATCGCCCCCGCGCGCTTCTTCCCCCTGGGCTCGCGACACCGAGTCTGCCTCGCCGCGTGCCGGGAGAAGGCACTGGGCAGCTGGCCGCTCCGAGGGGTCCGGGCTGAGAGGCTCAGCGGACAGCCGCTTGACTCCAGTGCAGCCAGAGCATCGGGGCGGGGCGGGGCGGGGCGGGGCAGCCAGACGGCCGCGCCCGCCGACCTAGCGTCCATTACACTTCAAGACCCGGGACTCCAGGGAGCCGGTGGCGCCCAGCTCCCGCAGGAGTCCTGAGGAACAGACGGGCTTTCGGGAAGCGCCTCCTCTGAGGGCGCGGCGGCGGTTGCACTGTTGAGAGGAAAAGCAGCAGCCGCAATTAGGTTTCTGCTCCCCCAGCCATTCCTGCTGGCTCTAGAAAAGCGGGGAAAGGGACCAGGGCTGTCGGCCCCCACCCCAGCTGCCCTAGAAGCCGCGCACCTGCTCGCCGCGCTGCTGGCCGTGCGCCTTGGGTGCGGCGATGCCACGGGCCACCTCCGGGTAGCTGCGCTCCGGGAACGCCATAGCCTGATTGCGCCTGAGCGCCCCGAGCGTCGCCACCGAGAAGACGGACGCGTTCCCCTCCACCTGCCTCTTAAACATCTTGTCTGCATCTAAAGAACTCTGGCTGCGAGCATCAGAACCCTCTCCACGTAGCACCGGAGGAGGAGAGCGAGCGAGCGAGGCCTGCTGGCTGCAGGCACCTCTCCCCCTAGTGATGCAGTTATTTATAGCTCAAACTCCTGCTCGCGCGCGCCGCTTCGCTGTGCGGGGCAAACTTTTCCTCAGATCCCGCTATTCCGGAGGAATGGGGACAAGGTGGCAGGGTGACTGTTTCTGATCACCAAAGTCAAGAAGCTCGAAATGTGCGGTTGGTGGGTGGGTGCGTCTGGCAGACGCACCTGCAGACATAACCATCAGCTCAGAGACACGTTTTTCTCTGAATGGATTTAGCGTCCACACACATTGCAGATGTGCAAAGTGAGGTCAGAAGGTCAGGCTGTTCCAAAGTGGGATACTGCACCGCGTTGGGATGTTGAATGGAAGAAGAAGGGTGGGCGAAGAGAATAAAGAAACGCTCCGTCAAATCCTAAGTTTTAGGAATAGAAGAAGCGAGGACCAATACGCTCCCTCCCTTTAGTACTACCATGACCTAAATCTAACAGATCTCTCACCCTTTACAGCTCTGAACAGGCTCCTAAAGTATCTGAAAATCAGCAATAAATACGCAGGTTGTCAGATCGGGTACGGGTATTGTGACACCGCTTAGCAGCAAAACATTTCCTCAGACAGCATTTATTTTTCCCCAGCTCCAACTACAGGCACCGAAAGGTATTTTACCTTTTGCCAGTGGTTCAAAGGAGACGCAGGGGGAAAAAAAAAACATACCCACGTACAGGCGTATCCTGTGGTCAAAAGAAACCTCCCCTCCCGTACCAGAACTGGTCCCCGGAGGCCAGGGCTTTCGCCAAGACTGGCCATTCGGACTCCCGGAGTACCGAGCCTGGGCCAAGTGACTGGAGACTTCTCATTCGGTGGCCTCTCCTGGCAGGCTGCCGGCTACGGCCAGCCCTCCCGGCGGCAGGTCGAGCCCGGGCCCCGAGCGTGCTGCCTCCCCTCGCGGCCGCATTGTTCCGCGCGGCAGCCGAGCGCCCACCACAGGCCCACCGCCGCCGCCGCCGCCGCAGTCAGCGAGTCGGCAGGAGCCCGAGCGCTCGCAGCCTCGGAAGTCTCGTCCCCTCCGGGAAGGCTGGGGGCGACGCAGGGCTGCACTCCCCAGCTTTCGAACCAACTCTGACCGAGGCGCCCGCGACAGGCCGATCGCGAAAGAATGGCCAGACGCGGCGGCTGAAACGGATGACCCGAGCCGCCGGAGGCAAGAGCTCGCCCGCCAGCCTCGTCAACCCGACCCCCCGGGCTGCCCCGGCTGCAGAGCGCGCGCCGGTCCCCGGCCACCCCGGGAGCTCAGGGCCCGACTAGTGCCGACCGGTCGCCGCTGGCCGCTCGGAGCAGCCGGCGGGGAGGGGGCGGGGGTCGGGGGAGGGTCGCCCGGCGCCGGAGGCGCGGCCGGTAGCGCCGCGGACCCGTCGGCTCGGGCAGGTAGACAGCGAAATAAATAAGTCAGAACAAACTTTGCTTTCCTCTGGCCTTACCTTCCTTCGCAGCCTGCGCCTCCCCCGTGTGTGCAAAGCCGAGCAGCCAGATGTAGCACAAAATAATCCACGAAGGGTACCGAGTTTGAAAAACCATGGTGCATGAGCAGGTTTGATTTTAGGCTGCAGTTGGGTCGCAGCTCTTTAGAGGCTGTTTGCTCCGAAGTGGGTTATTATTGTTGTTATTATTGCTCTCCTCGCATCGATCCCCTTCTGGGTCCCAGGCCGGCTGCTCCACGCTTAGCTGTTTGATTTCTCTCCCCCCTCCGGTACATTCGCACCGTGTTTGCTGCCTGCAAGTCTCCGACTGCAGACCGGCCGCTTGCTCCACACTCCAATAATATCAATTAGGGGGGAGGGGGCGGGGCTCCGAGCCTAGAGCCTCCGCCACTCCGACTGAGTGGCAGACGCAGCCCGCCTGCCAGGCGGCGATTCCCAGGGCAGGGGGGCGTGTCCCGATAAAGTGGCCGCCTCTACCTCGGAGGCGGGGTCGTGAGAGGGAGCCAATCAGCGCCGAGCGGAGTCGGGTTGCGAGTCCAGGATTCCCTCCCAGTTCGGTTGCTGGGAAAACGGGGACGG
>PVIU01020675.1:0-33426 GCA_004026605.1 Ondatra zibethicus | reverse complement strand
TGCTGGGATAAAGGTGGGCTCCCTAGTGCTGGGATAAAGGTGGGCTCCCTACTGCTGGGATAAAGGTGGGCTCCCTAGTGCTGAGATAAAGGTGGGCTCCCTAGTGCAGGGACCGCTTCTGTGTGAGCTCTGTTTCTCTAGTCCAGGATCAATCTCATGTAGCCCAGTGTGGCCTTGAACTCACAGAGCTCCTTCAGCCTCTGTCTCCTGAGTGCTAGGATTAAAGGTGTGCGCCAACACTGCCAGGCCTCTAGCTAATAGTGCCTCTGCACTCTGCTCTCCAGGCAAGCTTTATTTGTTAGAGATCATAAACAAAATATCACCACCATGCACTGGACAGGGAGAAACTGAGCTGATGCCGACTTGGAGTCTTCACCCCTACTGGCTAGCGGTCATGGCATGGGAAGGTACTCTGCATGCTACAAATCCTTCAGTCTACAATGGTGACCTGTCTACAAGACACACTATAAAAGTGTATCTTAAGACCTCCCCCCCCCAATATTAAATCCTTCCTTTCATTCAAGAGAAGGCTACAATTTTTTGGCACAAAAGTTATGGGAGTAACCAACCACTATCTCCTTGGTATTGAGGCCACTCTATGAGATGGAATGCATCATGCCTGGCAACTTTGATAGCCAAGAACCTGAGCCTAGATAGGCCATGGACATGGGGGAAACCCAAATACTGCTGTTCTGCTAAAGGAATGTATCAGCACTCTGCTATAGTCATAGACCAGTGTCTTGCTCAGTCAACAGTGAAGCTTCCTCTTGCAGTAGATGGAGCAAATACAGAGACCCACAGACGGACAACATACAGAGAGTGAGAAACCTCCCTTCAGGACTCAGAGAACGCTGAGGAAGAGGAGGTGGAAAGACAGGAAGAGCCAATGGGAATGGAAGACATCAAGGAATTATGGCCTTTTAGACACAACAGTACTGATGTATTATAAACTCATACAAAGCGTGGCAGTATGTAAAGGGCCTGCACAGGTCTAAGCCAGAGGAGGCCTAGTGCTGAGAAGGGGCATGGAGACAAGCCCCCATCCCTAACCCAGAAGCTATCCCAAACTGATAACCACTCACAAAAAGTTGTTTTCTCCAATGAAGTCTCACTAGGCACACACGCCAATCTTAAGGGCAGGCCCATGCCCAGCAGTAGTTGGCCAACAGAAAATGAATTCAATGACATTTTTAAGGGTTCTTTGTCTTAACTTTAAAAAACAACAATAATAACAAAAACCTTATGGGTCTTTTGCTTGTATATTATAGTTTCTGATCTTGTTTTTATGGGATTTCTGTGTGTGTGAATGTGTGTTTCTGGGTCTGTATGTTTCTTGTGCTTTTATTTATTTCATCCTATTCTGGTTTGCTTTTATATTATTTTATCTAATCTTATTATTATTATTTTAGATGTATAGCAAGTCTTTCTTCCACCAGCCAGCTCCCAAATCATGACACAGAGATTTATTATTAATTATGAAAGGTTGATCAATAGCCAGGCTTGTTTCTAACTAGCTCCTATAACTTAAATTAACCCATTTCTACTCCTTTACGTGCTGCCACATGGCTCGTGGCTGCTACCTCTCCTCCTGCGTGTCTTGCTTCCTCTGCATCCTGCTGGCAACCTCCTTCTTCTTCCCAGCAGCCCCTCTGCCCCCAGAAATTCTGCCTAACTATTGGCCATTCAGCTTTTATTAAACCAATCAGAGTGACACATATTTACTGTATATAAAAAGATTATTTCACAACGTAGATGCCTGTTTGTTCTTTAATGAGAGAGAGAAAGAAAGGGTGTGGGTTGAGTGGGTGGAGAGGATCTGGGAAGAGTAACTGTAATCAATATATTGTATGAAAAATATTTTCCAATAAAAATAGAAAAGAGAAAAAATTCTAACTCTTCTTGATTGTCTAGTTCCAAATTCAAAAGAGACAAGAGATATACCTGTGGAATTTAGCAGCCCTATTAGGTGTGTAAACAGAGGAAACAATGTGGCTGTGCCTGGATTTTCCTAGTAAAATTTTATAATCCATGTCAATATTTCTACCTTCTTAAGTAATTCACAGGTTAACTAGAATCACTAATAGTCTCTCTTTTGTGACTGCCCCACTTACAAATATATCAATTCTCAAATTGCTACCTCTGCCTGGGCCCCCTCCCTTGAATTCTAAAGACTTGTATAGCCAATCTTAGATTTGGCATCTTTTCTCCTCAGGTGTCTTAACAGCCATCTCCTGTGACTCCTGGCCCCCCTCGCACAATGAATCCTTCCAGGACTCTCCTTCGGTTGTTCAGGAGTTACCCCAAACTCTCTACTGTTTTCCACCCTCTATATCCAGCCCGTCAACAAACTTCCCTCCACACACATCCAGAATTAACGCCTTTACCCCAGTCCAAACAACACCTTTCATCCACTTACCTGAGTGCTTTAACAGCCTCATCTCCTTTACGTGCTCTTGCCACTCACAGCCTCCACACAGATGTCACAAGCAGTTCCTTCAAAATCGGGTCAGATTATGCTAGCCTCCGCTCCAGCAGCCTCCACTCTGAGTCAAAGTCCAGTGAAAGCTCACGAGGGAGGCTGTGGATGTAGCTCAGTGGTAGAGCCTTGCCTAGCATGTGTAAGGCTCTCAATTCTCCTCAGAAAGTTCCTCCCCTAGACACCCACAAGGTTACTGTCTTTTTTTACGTCTTTGCTCAAGTTTTTCCTTTTCCTTCCATTGCTTTATCCCTCCCCACTACATTTGCTACCTGCAACTAAAACATAAGCTACAGAGGTGACTCTGTACATACAAATGTACAACCAACCTAGGACCATGCCAATAGCATCATTTTTGTTTGGCTGGCCTCTTGATGAGGGTAGGATAGGTTCATTCAAAAGATAAACAGGCAACACAAAGTCACAGCATAAATTCTGCAAACAGTGGGATTTCCTGAAGCTAACAATTATACTGTAGAAAAAACAACACTACTAGTTTTCATTTGAAACTCTTTAGTTTCAAAGTCCAGTTCTTTATCTTACCATTCTCATGACTTGCAGTTACCACCTCTCTATTTCCCCAGTCCAGACCCCACTCCTGGCCCTCACAACCTCTTATCGAAGTGCTTAGAGATTTTC
Source organism: Ondatra zibethicus (assembly GCA_004026605.1). Lineage (NCBI taxonomy): Eukaryota > Metazoa > Chordata > Mammalia > Rodentia > Cricetidae > Ondatra > Ondatra zibethicus. The sequence continues at coordinate 30,311 of PVIU01020675.1, read as the reverse complement.
ATTAAGTATAGATGCCAGCACATTGAATGCTGTGCTAAAGAGGTTTCCCCATGACTCCATCTTCACTAATCAATCAGGCACCTAGAGCTACTCTTTCTCCCAGTGGACACTTCTCCAGCCATCCCTCCTCACAGCCCTATATATCTCACCTGGTCTAACACCGCCTAATAAATGCATACCCCTCTTCTGCTGTATTTCATTTATGGGTGCTTTTCAAACACAGCAAGTACTTTGATGTTTCCGGTCACCTGCACTGTGACCACCTGGTATCAGAGGCATTGCCCTGATCATGTGCTAACACGTCACATTCTCGTTTACCTCGACCCATCCCCTCCTCCTGCTGCAGGAAGGAAAATTGTCTTTTTCTGCTTGTAGTCTTATGGAATGTTTTATTTTTCACAGTATTTGTAATGCATTATTTATTGCAATTGGATTTTAGCTACATTTTATACCCTTATTGCCTTGTAAAATCCAGGGTAGGCAGCATATGTCAATAAATATTTGCTAAATTAAAATGATAAAAGAAAATGTAAATCCACAGAGAAATTATGTAGACTAAGGCTGAGTAACTGTCACTGGATTTGGCACCACCTCAGTCAAAGTGCTTCTGGTCCCGAGATGGAACAGCAGAAGCCAGACACAACTGGGGATGAGGGTGTGCAAAGCAACACAGCGATGCTGCTCACTCTTTTAGAGCTAAAAAAAGGGCAAATCCCCCAAACAAGCAAAGAACAATAAACCCCAGAAGAGACGGGATGTCAGATGGAATGAGTTCCAGAAGACAATTTTTTTTTCTCCTTAAGAATAACCAAGTTGGGGCTGGAGAGATTGCTCAGTGGTTAAGAGCACTGCCTGCTCTTCCAAAGGTCCTGAGTTCAATTCCCAGCAACCACATGGTGGCTCACAACCATCTGTAATGAGGTCTGGTGCCCTCTTCTGGCCTACACACAGACAGAATATTGTATACATAATAAATAAATTAAAAAAAAAGAATAACCAAGTTGAAGCTAGGTGGTGGTGGTGCACACCTTTAATCCCAGCACTCGGGGAGGCAGAGGGAGGCAGTTCTCTGTGAGCTCAAGGCCAGCCTGGTCTACAAGAGCTAGTTCCAGGACAGGCTCCAAAGCCACAGAGAAACCCTTCTCAAAAAACCAAAAAATATTCCTATCTCCTCACTGGGCTTTAAAGGGTATAGTTATTAAGACCACTTATAATAAATGGGTTGCCAGATCTTCCAAATTAATAGAAGATCCTAAACCTAAATTATTTTGAACACAGTATGGTGAGATAGCAACTTTTAAATACAAAGTGCAATTTAAGGTTAACCTTTTATAATAACAACAATAATAACAATAAACATCACGAGTAAGATCATAAGCTTTCATTATGGCTACATTTACAGAATGAACTGAATAATCCTCCAGAGGAAGAAAAGGTTTAAATTTAACTAGAAAAATGTGGACAGTCCCTCAACCTTGTTTAAATCTCAGGAGGAACCCAGTGCCAATTAGGCATGCAATTAGAATTACCATAGGATTACAAAGGATTTCCATCCAGTTTCAGTCACAAAGATTTAAAGTCAGTAACTGAAGGGCGCACTATGGATCAAATAAATTTAAACAGTTTGTCACTGTTGATGTAAACATTTCAGGCTAAAAAGTTTGCACTGACAGGCTCTCTTTACATTCCTTCCAGTGTATATGTAAGAGATCAGACATGAAAACACTATGTGAACATCAGAAATTTTAGTCATTATTATGGGGCTCTTATCAATTATGACGTATTCCCTCTCAGAAATTAGAAATGACTAAATTTCCCAAAATGAAGAGTTTGGAAGGATGAAGTAAAAGAAAACAAATTTGTATATACAGACTTGCTGACCTTAGCCCTTAACAGATATAGAGGGAAAAGTGATTTAGTTGAAGTTCATGAATATAAGCAATCCTGCCCCAAAAGAAATTAAAGCTATGCTACAGATGTAAGAGGCAGAATATGCATTTTACTCAAGTTGGCTATGTTAAACAGGGAATTCATTTGGGAAAATAGTCATCGTCTAAAATGGCTGTTTTTAAGGTTTTTTTTTTTACTATAAAGTAATAAATAATTTTGTTGTTTTTTCTGAAACTTGCCTCTGCCTCTCGAGTGTGCCAGCATAATAATTCTTGCAATACCATGAGGCTTATCACAATCTACGTTTTGTCTTTTGTCTGTCTATGAAGTCCAGGATGACCCTGAACTACGATCCTCCTATCTCGGTCTCTACAGATGTGTGCCACCATGCCTAACCCAGCGTAGCACATTTATAAAGTGGTGATTTCTAATATGCAAACAGGACGATGCTATATTGAAAGAAAAGTCTAACTGAAACAAACACTAAATCATTACTATATAATAGTGAACAAAAATATATGTAGATGGAGTTCCAGAACCAAAGGGGAACACGGCTAAAGAAATATGTAGCAAAGAGAACTGTAAACTTCCCAGAAACACTGAAAGATTCACAATCTAAAGTAATCTATCTTCTGCTAAAGAAACTCAAAAGAATTATAAGTGGGAAAAAAAAGAAATTCACACATTTATTCCACAGGAAACACAATGAAACCATACTTTAAATAAAATAAAAGGGGGTGGTGGATATCTACATGCTGTCAAAAGAAAAAAAACCATTATGGAAACCACTCTCAAGGAAAACTAGATTCATTAGAAAGACAGCTGGTCTGTTATAACAACTGAGTAGGTAAAATGTCTTAAGTGAGCTGAGAGAAATTCTCAGCTAAGTAAACTAAACCTAGTAAAATACCCCCCAAGAAAGAGCATTAACACAAACACCATAAAGAAAAACTAGACATGGACTCATGTGCCACCACCAGCCACTGTATTAGAAGACAGTCTAAAGGGATCTTTGCTGATAGGATGCAAGAACCACTGTCTGTCCTGTGGTGTATGTGTGCGCACAAACCACACAACAGCAGAAAGGGGGTGTGAGCAAAACTGAAAGTGTTGTGCTGCTTAGAAGGTGAGGGTTCTCAGTAACTCTGATACATAGTTTCTAAGGAACCGCTTCATAGAAACGGGGTGCATGATCTATGAATGACACCAGATAAAGAACACAATGGCTGAAAAGACATCCAGAAGGACGCCTTTCGTCTGCCATATCCACAACAGCGCATTTACAGTCTTCCATGTGTACAAGTGGACTTTTAAAAAAAGTGGGATGGCTGCACCTCATTGTTTTCTTATCATCTTCTTTACTTTTTAGTCTAACGTATATATTTTATTATGGGCTGAGGATGTAGCTCAGGTGATAAGAGTGCTTCCTTAGCACACAAAGTCATGGTGTGGGCAGAAGGGTGGCATAAGTCTATAACCTCAGCACTGAGGGTCAGAAGCTCAAGGTTATCCGTGGCTTCACAGTGAAACTGAGCAGCCTGGGATACTTGAGGTCCTGTCTATGAATAGACAAGCCAAAATATCTTGTTGTAAATTTTTTCTTTGGCTCAAGGGCAAGTTCATAGTTACATGGAAATTTTATCTCTGTGCCTAGCTTTTAATGAGGATGCATTAAAGTTAGGGACTGTTGTGTCATGTGACTTTGTTACTGAGCACTGTGGTGTGGTCTAGAACAGGGGCTGGCAAACTCCAGTATATGGGCTAAATTTAGCCTACAGGTTATATTTTGTACTAACAAAGAAAGAATGGCATTTGCAGTCTTGAAGTGTTGATTACAAAGACGTGAAGAAAAAAGAAAGGCCTGTCAGAGAACATGTGGTCAATAATGTAAAAGACGTGTAATTCGGCCCTTTATTGAAGTTTGCTTTATTTATTACGCGATCATTTTTTTTAAACTTTAATTTCTTTGTGTGTGGTACATGTGTACACATTTGTGTGCAGGGGAACATGTCTGTGGAAACCAGAGGTTGGTGTCAAGTGTCTTCCTCAACCATGCTTCACTTTATTTTCTGAGACAGGTTTTTCACTGAACCTGGAGCTTACTTGTTCAGCCAGAGTGGTGAGTTAGGGAATAAACTGTGCTCTGACTGCCACTGGGTTCTGTGATATGCACTATCCTTTCCCTCCCTGACCCAAAGAAGCAACACAGCAGGGCACACATTTATTTTGGCCAAATACTCTCAGTCACCAGAAAAATCAGTCAAATGCAGATATGTATATTTGCATGCTTTACAGTTCTTTCCTTGATCGTTTGCTAATCATTTGTAATTACATTTCCTACATGTGATCTTTTCTTTTCCCCTGCATATAAGCAAATGCTGGTAGACAAAGCTCATCTCTTATGATAGAACCCAGATAGCCAGGGATCTAGCCCAGCTCAGACTGAACCTCTGGTGCCTCTGAGGTTAATTCTACCTGGTTTTTACTGAACCAATTCCTTAGAGACTGAACTAAGCATGCTCTCAAGACAACTTACTTCCTACTACTGCCTGCTCAACTCCAAATCTGATTCCCAATGTCCGTACTTTGTCAAGACTTTTTTCTTTAGTTTTTACAGTATCTTCCAAATTTCCCTTAATCCTGTGTCTAAGGCATTGGAGATACAACATGCTCTGGGCCCCAGAAGCAAACTTAGAAATGTGGTAAGTGATGCCAGTGGGATATGGCAAAGGATAGAGGATGATATATCAATGTACAGATTACAGATAGATAGATGATAGACAGACAGACAGACAGACAGAGGAAGGAACATGTACACTGAGGCTGGGGGACCACAGTTCCAGATATGAGAGGTCAGGGAATCTGGGAAAGAAAATTAGACTTGTGGGGCTTCCTAGAGAATTCAGAACGGGAGGATGGCAGGCTTCACAGGCTGTATAAAGAATTCAGTATTTACCTAATAGACAACACGATGCTTTCAAACACGGATGTGACACAGTGAAATCTGAATTTAGAATGAACATTCTAAATGTACTGTAGAAAGACAGAGGTATGGAGCTAGAAGACAAAAAGAAAGAAGCACACAGAAAGTTATTCTTGTTTTAGAAGAAATGAGAATCCGAACTAAATGGTGGCATCAGCAGCAGAAAGAGAAATTTGATAAACATCACTCAGTTACAGAGGAAAAAGCAATGGCTGAAAAAGTCAAGGACAATTCCTAGGAGAAACAGGGGTGCTGTGGAGGCTGTGATAAAAAAACAAAAAAACAAAAAAAAAAACCAGAGAGGACAAAACTGATTTGAAAAACAAAACAAAAGACTAATGAAGTAGAAGTATCAGCTGAACAACTAACTGGTTTCTGGGAACATGGAGTGAACCGGGTGAGCTTCTGTCTTACGGCCTGGGTTACTGGGTGAGATGTGGATCAGTCGAAATGAGAATGCAAAAGTGAACTCTGAGAGAAAGAAACTGAAGTTCTTAGCACACCACTCAAGAGGAGTCTGAGAACCATCTTGGATGAGATTTTTTTTTTTTTTAATTTAGGGCTTAAGCTGGCAAGGAGTTTAGGATGGTTTACCAGGATGATTGGCATTAAACAGCATGTATTTGGTACAGTTAAAATTGCTTCACATTCTTGAAAATTGGTAGCTAAAACTACTTGGCAGATGAGTAAGAACTGGCTCCGAGTTTTTAAGAAATGTATCCAAGTTGCCATGTGGGTAAGTGCTAGAGGCAAACATGAATAATACTGGAATCTTGATTCGTTTCATGCCTATGTCCTCTTCATAATGGTCATCCATGAGCCGCTGGGAAGAATCACATATTGTGGTTAAAAAAATATATGAGAGAATATGTGGAGTGAAACTTGAAATAAGGGCAGTAAAGCAGAAGGGGCTGGCGGAAGATCGGGGAGCTCAAAGGCTGAAGAGAGCACAGTGCAAGCCCACAGGGGAAAAATGCGTTGATAGAGAAGAATTATAACAGTGTTATTGACGCAGAATTCAAGCCTGATGACAGGACCTGATGGATGGAAGGCCCAGGACATCATCCCCAGCAAGAAGTTAATTAAGAAGCTAGGCTAGACTGCACTGAACTGTGTAGGGGGTGGGGGGGTGTGTGCACTGAGCTGTGGGGGGGGGCTGCAACAAAGATGGGGAGAAGGCCCAGCACCCACAGTTGAGTTTTCTAAGGAACAGACTGGGGAGGCTGAAAAGTCCTCACTTAGGAGAGCTTTGTTTTGCTCTAAAGATAGAATTCCTACCATTTTTTCATGCCAGATGTCCTTATTAAAAAAAAAAAAACACACAGCAAAGTTTCATAAATGGTTTGTCCAAACTTGTAGAAGACTTAAGACACAAACAAGACCTAGGGACATCTTATTAAGGAATTTTTGTACAAGTTCCCTCTCCACACTTTGAGCATCCACATGGAGCTTACTACTGATTGATTGACGGACACTCTCACTGGGTTTAAGACACACCAACCTCAGACACACCAAGTCTCTGCCTTCTTAGGTTTGCAAGTCACCTAAGCTTAGAAACTCTTGCTGTAGCTTACTTCACTTCCTTTGAACCGACCCCCCCGCCCAGGACTTGTCTGAGCATTCTACAAAAATTATACCTCTATCTTATTCTTTAAAATGTTTTTTTTCCTTCCCAGTGTTCAATCCAATCAGTAATTACTTTTATTTGCTCACATTTAATTGGCTGCCTCACCCACTAGAATGATTCCTGTGTGCACTGTTTTGTTGGCCTTTGGGGCTTTCAGGCCTGTTGTTTCTGAACAATAATGCATGCTCAGTTAAGAACTACATAGCTGGGTTTTTTGGTTTAGCTCTCCCTTCATTGTGCTCATGCATGCTACTTCCTAAAGTGTCCTTTGCCCACTCATTGTATTAGCATCGATAATCACAATAGCTAGCATGCATTGCCGTTATATTACATCATTAGGCTCGCTGCTATATAACCTTTACCCTATAACTTAACTTAAGCTACTATCTCCCTTATACAAGAGAGGAAGCTGTGTAATTTGCAAGTGGTGAAGCCAGGACTCGAAACTAGTTTCTCAAAACCAGAACAGTGCCTGATCACGGGCTCACTTCCAGTGAGGGCACAAATTCTAGTTAGGAAGTCCTGACCCACTTTTAGCTATCTGAACTTACATCTGCTCTAACAAGGCTACGTCCTAGCCTAAAATTCAAACTTTCCTCCCCTACCGGACCACTTTTAAGTGATGGAGACACAAGAGGTAGGAGGTAGTGAAGGAAGATGTGGGAAGACGTGTAAACGCTGATAACTTACTTCTCAGCGCCCAGATAAACCAACACCTCACCGGAGACAGGTCATTTGGAAGCTGAAACCAATTCCCGCACCCATCAGTGGCCAAAACACTTACCTTAACCGCCACCTCCGGAGCCGAGTCCACCGCCACTGTCAGAGAGGGCTTTGCTGAAGGTGATTTGGTCAAGTGCATGAGAGAGTCGGCGGCTGGCAGCGGACACCGACTGCCCTCACTGTCCGAGTCCGATTCGGACCCTGAACCCGAACCATACGAAGCAGCTAGAGCTGCAATCGCAGCGGACATGACTGCAACAGATCCTCTGTGCTGTGGTCAGGCCAGGGCGGAAGAAGCAGCTACTGCCAGGTCCTGACAGATTGCCAAGAAACACGTTATTTACCTTCTTTAATAAAAAAAATCATTTATAACCTCTTTGAAAAAAACTTAATGATTATTACTATAACCGTGGAAAAACTTGAGGTTTGCAAACATTTACCTAAAGAAGCATAGGGAATTACAACTACTTATAACTTTCAGGACCTCGTTGATTAAAGACCCTGTTCAGAGATACCTTTGAAGCCTCGAAGTCCTCCACTCCCGGCGTGCACCGGGGCGGGAAGCTCAATGCACCATGGGAAATGTAGTTTGAAGCGAGGAGGCGGAGTCGGGCAGAGGAGGGGTCGGCCTTCGACCCCGCCCCACAAAGGATGGTTCATTCAATTGGATAGCATCTTCCCCCGTTCCCTAGCCCGGCATCGTTCTCTCCGGCCCCCTCCCCCAAAGTGCGGATTGGACAATACCACAGAGCCCGAGGACAGGGGGAAGCTCCGTCTTCTCGCCCACCGACGACTAAGTGCGCGGAGGGTGAATCTCCCGCCACGCCGCCCTACGACCTGCGGGGCTCAAGCGGAAAGTGCAAATCTTAAGTCCAGAGACCTGGGACCCGCCGGGCTCAGCTCCGGGGAAAGGTTGTGGGGCGAAGCGGAGAGCGCCCCGCGGCTCCCCCTGCTGCAGGCGCGGGTTTCCGCGCCCGGTTGTGGAGCGTCGCGCGGGGAGGGGGCGGCGCAGGGCAGCGGCGGCTCGCGGTGTTGTTCGCTCGCGCGTCGCGCGCACCGCGGCTCGGGCGACCAGTGGGCGCCCCCGGTGGCATTCCCGGCGGCCCGGCGTCTCAGCCAGTGCCCGGCGCGGCTTCCACCCCGCAGCCCGACGCTCCCGAGGGGCTCTCGGTGGAGTCCCAGCGCGGAGCGGGACCGGCGACCGCCGCCGAAGCATGAAGAAGGGGTAAGGCGCGAGCCCCCCACGGTTTCACGGTGAGCACGAGTCTGTCAGGATTTTGTCCCTTTTCTTCCTCGGGTCCTGGCAAGGGAACTGTTCTCCACCGGCCGGAGCCGAGAGGGGCGTGCGTGTGAGCCCGGGTCTGCAGCGGCGGCGGCGATGATGGGCGCGCCGCCCCCGCCCCCATCCCGGGCTCCCCCGCGCCCGCCGCCCAGCAGCCCGGGCTGCGCGTGGAGGACGAGGCGCGGGATCTCGGGTGCGGGGACCAGCCCGAGGCTGCTCCGGGTGCAGCGGCTGCGGCTCTCACCTGCGGCGCGGGTCTCGCGGCTCCCACCCCGCCGCTCCGCCCTCGAGCCTCGGCGCCGGCCAAGGCTGCAGCCCACCGCGGAGTCCCGGCTCGCCCTGCGTGCCAGTCGCTGTGAATAGCGAGCTCTGGCTGCCCGTCTTTGCGCCTCGGCTCCCTGTGCACGACCACGGTAAAGCGAGTGCAGGCATCCCTTTATTTTTTCATTTGGAAGGGAAGGCAAAGCGGTTGCCGGCTCTTCTCATGCCTGGGAATCGGGAGGTTTCTCGGGCAGAGTTAGGGAGACGCTCCCTGGGCTCTGATGTCGACAGGACTCGCCCATTGTGCCACCCAGATAATTATTCAACTATGCAGCATCCATTGCACCTTTCCCATTTTTCTTTTCCCCTAGCTACAGCGTGCCCCCTAGCTTCCGTACTCTGACACCTTCTCTTGCACTTGGCGGATGATGAACTAGAATAATGGTGAAAAAAAAGCTCATCCGATCCGAACATTCACGACCTGCCCTGTGACCGACTAATTGATTAATACCTAGCTGGAATAGGTACTTAAATACAATTCATTCTAACATTATCCTTTACTATACAAAACGTGCCTAAGTCTATTTACATTTTTTGCTTGACGTTCACGTATTAGCGAAGTCTTGTTTTTGTTCAGTAATCGGTGTGATTAATTTAATTACTTGTTCACTGCATTGATGTTTGTAAATTTAATTTGGTAAACTTTCATTTTTCTAATTGCTGATAGCGGCGTAACACAATTACAAATGCAGTCCCAGTTGGAACTCGCAGGAGCAGTTTATCCCTGGTGACCCAAGTTTCTGTTAAAAAGCATTTTTATTTATTCTGAATATTTTTAATAAAACACTTAATACAAAATTTTGTTTTGAATAATAAAAGTTTTGTATTTCATATTTGTAGAATATTTGATTAATTATAGCCTTCATTTGAATGAAAGGAAGAATTTAATATGGGGGGGTCTTAACTCCCTGACTTACTTGTATTTTACTTTTCAGTTAGCTATTTTTACAGTATGTTTTATTGCTAGTTATACATTTTTTCTTATTTTTTCTAACTTTTATCATGGATGAGTAGATCCAGTTTTGCATACTCTACCTTAAGGATGAAATATGTTTTTGAAATGTAAGAAACAAACATTAGTTACCATTTAAATGCTATTATTTAAAAATAAATTAGTTGCCAGAAACATCTTTTTCCCTTTTTATTATCTTTCCCATCTTTATTTGTTTAAGCTCATTTTGTTAATTCTTTTGATTAAAAACAGGGTTACACACAGACATGCAAGAATTTGAAGGTGCAGTAATTGTTTAATGGCACTTGCAAGCGACGTACACATAAGTTGATGGTGTAGAATCATTACTTGGCTAGGAAAGACCTTGCAGTTTCCAAAATGGACATCTTCTTTCCTTGCTTTCCTTACACGTAGATGGGACCATTACTCGACAATATTTTCATAGTACTTTTAAACTCATTTTAAGTATTTTAATTGCTGAATCATGAAAATGCGCCTCAGTATGTTTTTCCATGGCACCTGAGAATGGCTGGTTTACATTCGATTTTGCTTTGGCAAGATGGCTTTAACTTGGAAGAATTTCTTATTTCTTCGTGGTCTTTAATTTTACACTGCATGCCTCATGTAATAATTATAGATATACTGATAAAGTGGTTGGTAACAAGTACAACATTGAATTAAATTCATGAAGAGTCTAGAAAATGTTGATGGTCTTTTGATTAGAAAATATTGGCTAACGATTCATAATTGTGATCACTTGTAAGATACCCTCCTGTAGGGCAGCTTTATCAGTAGGGTTCATAAATGTTCATATATCAAGAGACAATGCATTACTATTGTATAATCTCTAGTTTTTCCTTGGTTTTAAGAATAATTTATCTTTTCCAAGGCTTGGTCTTCATTTTAATAGAGAATATATTTGGTTTCCTTTTTAAGCGATTGAGTCTTTCATTTTCACAGCAGAAACTACTGTGGAGAGACTCTATCCTTACAGCCTTTAGTCCAGTTGAAGCTCTTGGTTACTTTGTGGGAGGAAGTTATGCAGATGAAAAGTCTCTGCAATCCTACAATTCATTGTATAGCCGATTTTATTTTTTTGAAATTAATTTGATTGCATTTTTATCATGTTTTCTTAAATATAAAGAGCTGAAATTTAACTTTTTTCTGGTTTTTTTTTTCAATTGGGTAAAGAAAAGCTCTGGTCTTTTGAGCTTTGTAGGATAAGAACTAATCTGTCGCTTTACTGTCACAAATCCAAAGGTGGTGGCACTGCGTTTAACAAATAGCAAAGGATTCAGCTCTGTTCAACAAGCAGAAGGAGCAGCCACCAAATGCAAGATTTAGCAAATGCTTTATTTAATAAAGCGGTGTTATCTCTAAAGAGAAAGATATGTTTGGAGGGTTTTTGTAACCTCTGCTATAGTCCTCGTACCACATATTCCAGAGCTAGCACTAGATACTGAATGATGGAGATGTTAATGATCTTGCAGTGCGCTTCCTGAAAATGGACATTAACACTTTCATTTCTGAAATTATCTTTCTTTATGACTTCAGTTTTCCAGTGAGGCTTAATAAAAAAGATGTATATAAATGAAGTCTTGTGCTTGCTTATGTAACAGATTTTAAAAATAAATGGCTTCAAGATAGAACCTCATAAAATTAAGCATTATATGTTTTTATTCCATGCAGATTATCATTTTTAAATTTTCTCTCTATTATTTTATTTTCTTTTTTCTCAGTGCTGGGGATAAAATCCAGGACCTCCCATGCGCCAGGCACTCCACTGCTGAGCTATATACTTCCTGTTCTTAATTTTGAATCTTGAATTCCTATGGGTTGGTAGTCTTAACTTTTCCTTGCATTATAAAGTCATACCATGCTGTCCTCATTCCTGAGATAGAGCTTAAAGAATTAACGGAAACAGCTTAAAAGAGGGAAGATTTATTTTGCTTAGTTTGAAGGGATGTTGTCCATGAAGGTGGTGGGGTGGGGGTGGGAGCAGCATGGCGGCAAGACTGCGGCAGCTGACTGTAGGAACGAGAGGTGTAGAGGGAGCCCCACATCAAAGAGGGAGGGACATGTTGGTCTCCACTTAGTTTTTCTGTTTTCTTCAGCCAGGATGTGAGAGCCTGGAATGGAGTCACCATCATGCAGGGTGGGTATCCATCTCTGGAACCTCCAGAGGTTTGTGTCCTGGGCGATTCCACATCCAGTGAAGTTCCCAATGAGGATTAATCACCACTGGCTTAGAATGTCCTTTCTCAGAAACAGTGTGCTTAGTGATGAGACACAGCCCACTAATAGCCTACTTAGCGCCTAATATACTGGAGTTACATGATTATGCTAGTAGTTATAAATTTCTAGGAAATTATAAAATATATAATTATTTTTATTATATAATAATATAATTATATAATGTATAATTGTAAAATTATGCTAACAGCTACTATAAATACATGAAAATATTTATTTAAAGTATTTATAGTGCTATTTGGCGGTCTTGTTGCCCATGACAGCATTTTCAGGAGCTTTCCTCCTTTCGTCCATCGAACAGGAAGTGGAAGATATTTCATGATTTCCATGTTGCTGCACCTTCTATGGGGCAAGACATTAGGGCATGTGAGAAACTGGAGGGGTGGAGGGTCTTCTTGTCATTTTTACTTCTTGAGAGTCCCTGCTGGTTTCTTCCCTAGAACAGAAGTCTAAGGTGCTTAAAAGAATCTGGGGAGCCCCCCTTTCTTGTGAGACGTTTTTCCTTTCTAATATTTCTGCCTATACTCTCATCAGGGGCTTCTTCCTTCTAGATCTACTTCCGAAAATAACATAGTTCTAAACTTTTCTTCATACGCCTCCTTTTGGAAATGTTTAGTTCTTACGTTATTAATTTTTGATAGGTTTTAAAATAACCTCTCAATACAATTAAATGAAATTATAATGGCATGGCATGCCTTAATAGAGGTTTGGTAGGGTTGGAGGCAGACGAGGCATTCTGTTGTTTGTCTGTCCGTCCCCGCCACCCCTGCTTCATTCTTATGTTCCCAGTGCCTGTTTTTTAGTTTCAGCTCAGTGGAGTGAGTGGATGTGATTGCTGCAGACGGGCAGGCCAGTCGTTCTGCTGCGAGTGGAAATCGCTGAGTGTTGTGAGAAAAGGAATCATGAAGTGGCTGTTTGTCACTTAAACGGGAGTATTTGTAGGTTTTTAATGAACTTACTTGGAGATTAATGATATTCAAAGGTAACGTATAGCATTTTCTCCGAAGAGGGAAGGAAGTACTTTACATGCTTGCTTTATATGCAAGTCACTTCATGGAGTCTCTTACATTCACTTTCCCAGGTTGGTGCTCGTGAGGATTTTATGGAAGAGTGAAGTCAGCTGAATCCCAGGTTGTCTTGGGAACTGCGCTCTCCCCGGTCTTCCCAATAATGCCATTTGCACCTTTCTGCCTATCCTCTGCTCACTGGCAGTTGGTTAACCTGGTAGTGGCTGTCAGCTTTCTGCTAAACCAGTTATTTCTTCTTTATGTAAAACAAGGGCCAAGGGAGTGCCAAGCCCAAGCAGGAGTGTGGCTTGGTAGGAGCTAGTCTACAAGAGCCTGATTCTACAAAGTAATGGATCTCGAGTCAGTGGGGAAGCCCATGGAAGGTTTAAGGCAGTCTGATGGCTGGATCTGAGCTGACTGTTGAAGGAGGCTGTAGGAACACTAGTCACAATCTGTTGAGTTTGTTCTCTAGTTACTTAGACCAGGTCCCTGATGCCCAAAGGGAGAGCAAATTTGTTTTCTCTCCAACTGTCCAGGCTATAAGATACAAACTCTTGAGACTCCTAATGACTGTTTTCTTGCTATGTAGACCAGGTAAATAAATGACTGCCCAGGACCCAGGGCCTTACAGGGAGCAGCTAGTTTCCTGTAGGACAGTGTATTTGTCCATGGTCCTGAGATTGAGTTCACCAAAGATGCCGTTTTTGTTCCATCTCTTTGTAATAGGTCTTTAATTTTGCATGAATTGGTTGGACTTGTACTTTAGATAGTTGCCAGCTACCCAAAAGTGTTCTGTCTTAGATAAGGTAGTTCGTTCTAGGTCATATGACTAATAAAAATAGAGTTTATTTCAACACAGTGTGATTTCCAATTCCTCTTTCTTCCTACTACTCTAGACTGTCAGGAATATCATTTCTTAGAGCGACTCTACAGAGTGGATCTAGATGTTTATGTCTCTTGGATTTAATAATGAAAGCAGCAAAGCTGTTTTTCTTCTCTTTATCTCTCTCTTTTTTTTTGTTGTTGTTTTTCAAGACAGGATTTCTCTTTGTAGTTTTGGAGCCTGTCCTGGAACTAGCTCTTGTAGACCAGGCTGGCCTCGAACTCACAGGGTTCCGCCAACCTCTGCCTCCAGAGTGCTGGGATTAAAGGCGTGCGCCACCACCCAACAACAGATCTTTTTGAATGTATCAAATAGTCACCTGGCTTCTTGCTATTCTTTTCTTGAGTACTCTAATTGACTGATGCTTCTGCATTGATTAAATCAGCTTTAAAAAAAAAAGCTTTTGTGTCAGAATATAGATTAGCTAGTTTCGTTCTTCTCTCAGAGGTTAAGAAGGCTCTTGGGTTTTTTGCTTGTTAGTTTTCAGATTTGTCTACAAAAATAAGGAGTTTTGTGTTTTAATTCTTAACAGAAATGTCTTCTGTCCATTTATTATATTTGTCCATGTTTGGTAATTTTTATAACATGCTTATGCCGAAAAATTAAGCAGAAATAAAAAAGAAGTGAAGCATTTGAATCCTAGTGGAGAATAAAGACTAACAGTTTCCCGAAACCAAAATAAAATTTTTCTGATAGACTTAGGAATCGATCAGGTTCGTTGATGTTTCCAGACCACGCTTCTGCAACCTCGCTGATTCCTGTCTCTTTGGTTTCTCATTTTTAGTTGTATTGATTCCTGTCCTTTTCACTAGTTTCTTTCCCCTTACTGCAGGCATTGCTTACTTAGTTGCCCGAGTTGGAAGTTTGAGTTAAGATCCTCCTTTCCCATTTCTCCTTCCCCCTGAACTCCCAAGCCTCCTGCCTCCTCTTCCAAGATGTTAGAATCACAGGTGCAGCCTCCAGGCTGGACTCCCTTTGTTTCCCGGTTATCATTGTTTGGGGGTCTCTCAAAAGATTTTTGAAAACATATTTTCCTTTAGTTCTGAATATTTAAAGACTTCATTTGAGACTTGAACTATGGTATTCAATCTCCAAATATTTTTGTATTTTCTGTCTATCTTTATGCTCTCTAATTTAATCTGGTTGTTTTCTGAGAACATATATTGTGTAGTTCAGATTTTAACTATTCCCAAGTGTACTTATGACCTAAAAACATCATCTCTCTCAGTGAATGGACCACGCGAGCTAGAGAAGAATGTAGATTCTGTTCGCAGATCAAAGTTCTTTGACATTTAGATCCAGTTGGCTGATGTTGTTATTTAGTTTAGCCATATCTTGACTTATTTTTCTGCCTATTGGATCTGTTCATTACTAAGTAAGGAATGCTGAAGTCTCCAACTGTGCTGGTATATCCAACCGATTCTGCTGGCTTTCTGTCAGTTTTGCTCCACGTATTCTGATGGTCTGTTCTGAAGAACATGTACATTAAAAAGATTGTTGTATTGTTTTAGTAAAGGTACCCCTTTATCTTATTATAGTACATTTTAAAATTCCAGAGAATCCCCCTCATGCAGAGGTGTCCTTTGTTAAATCTAGCCACTTCAGGCCTCCTTTTGGCGCTGTTGACGTCCAGGCCATGCTTAGTACTTTGGAATAACTAAATACAAAATTTTAGGCTGGTGAGTTTGTTTTTCTTCCAAAATTTTCTCCTTTCATTTTTAATCAGTGCCTTTCTATCTAAAGTACATTTCTTGTCGAGAGTTTGTAGTAGGACCTTACTTTTTATTCTGTGAACATCTCCTTTAGTTGGTGTATTTGAACCATTCACATTAACTTAAAGTAAGTTAACGGCATATAACGGGCATATTCACTGGTAGCAAGTTCCCTTGGTTTTTATTTGTCTGAGAAAATAATTGATTTACTTTTGAGTGACTGAATACAAAGTTTTAAGTTGGATTAATGGCTATCATATTTTTAGCTTATGTTCATTGCTCTTATACTTTGCTTTTTAAAAATCTCCCTCTTTTATTTTTCCTGACATTAATTGAACATTTTATTTGGATCTATTTTTCTCTCCATTCTTAATATATCAGTTATCTCTTTTAAAACTTTCTTTAATGGTTGCTCATTTTTTTGATTTTTGGATACATTTACAGGCGCTCTAAGTCAACATATAAGTACAATTATGCTACTTAACAGGTGGTTAGATACCTTCTAACTGTTCCCATTTCCTCTCTCCTTTATAACGCTGGTGCCATTCATTTTCTTTAATGAAATCACACAATAGCTTGATGTATTATTTTGAGAGAATAATTATCTTTATAAAGATTTTATTTTGCTGGGCAGTGGTGGCGCATGCCTTTAATCTCAGCACTCAGGAGGTAGAGGCAGATGAATCTCTGTGAGTTCGAGGCCAGCCTGGTCTACAAGAGCCAATTCCAGGACAGCTAGGACTGTTACGCAGAGAAACCCTGCCTCAAAAAAACCAAAAAAAATAAATAAATAAAGATTTATTTATTCCTTTATTTATTCTCTTACACCCTTCCTATCCTTATGTAAATCTGGCATATGTTTTAATATTTTCTTTCCCTCTGCAGAAATGCTTTGTCATTTCTTAACGGGCATATTCACTGGTAGCAAGTTCCCTTGGTTTTTATTTGTCTGAGAAAATAATTGATTTACTTTTGAGTGACTGAATACAAAGTTTTAAGTTGGTAGTTTTGTTCTTTCTCTTTTTTTTAAAGATTTTATTTATTTATTATGTATACAGTATTCTGTCAGAATGTGTGCCTGCATACCAGAAGAAGGCACCAGATCTCATTACAGATGGCTGTGAGCCACCATGTGGTTGCTGGGAATTGAACTCAGGACCTCTGGAAGAGCAGGCCATTGAGTCATCTCTCCAGCCCACTTTGTTCTTTCAAAACTTGAAGTATGTCATTCTGCCTCTTGTTTGAATGGCTAACAGTGAGACATGTCCAGTGTAAGTTGAACCTGTCTGTCAAAAGTCAAATAGTTTTCCTCTTCAGGATTTTTTCCCATGCCTTTCAGATTTTAATTTAGTTAATTAATTAATGCTCGGGGTCCAACCGAAGGCTTATCTGAGATAGGTAAGCTCTCCAGCACTGAGCTGCACTCTGGCTTACTGTTGTCTTCTGCAGTTTGAGGACCACATGCTTAGGTGTAGATTTCCTGGCACCTGGTGTTCTTCGTGGGTCTGCATTTGGTCTCTGCTACTGATTTTAGAAAACTTGTGTTTTGATATGTGCTACATATCTTACATGGTTGATGTAATCCTCACAACAACTTTGAAAAGATATAACTATTACCTTTCCAGGCAGGAACTAAATTTTAAATATGGACCATGACAGAAGTTTCATAATTCTTGCCAAATATCAATGCCTTATATCTATTTCTGACTCAGGCTTTCTGTCAGCATAGAGAAGAAAACAGAATTATTTTAATTCCCTTACTCAGTTGCAATATTGGAGATGGTTGTTAGGAATTAGTTCCAGAGTTTAGGTTATATGCAGTTTACCATTAAAAGTTTTGAATGAGAATGTCACATGAGTTCTCCTAGAGAAATGTAAACAGTTATTCACCTCAGGAGAGCCCTGACAGACCAAAAAATGGGTTCCAATAAAATTCCCCTTCTGTGATTATTGGGATTACTTACTGGAAAGTGGGTGACAAACCATAAGTTTTATGAAACTGATCCCCAGTCCCAGTGCCGAGTTGGCCGTCCACTTTCTATACTCTAGGACACCCAAGACCAATTGCACCTAGGGAAGGAAGAAGTGACTGGTGTCTTTCAGGCGAGGGTCTTCTGGATTTCCCTCCCCCCCAAGATGATGCTAACAGCTTCTTTATTGTAGCCGAGCACACATGGCCATCACTATTGTTCTCCTTATTTTGTGGACCTGACTGTGGGCTAAGGTGTTCTGTAGATCATCAGAGCAACTCTAATTCAAATTATGATGGCAGTAATCCTGTCACAGAGGAAATACCTTCACAGTGACAGACTGCAGCTATTTTACCAGTGGTTTGCACACAGTCAGGCGTTGACTGGCAGCCGGTGTGACAGTTGAGTGAGGAAAGTCCTTGCCATGTGAGCCTGACAGCCTGAGTTTGATCGTGGACTCTGCCCTGGAAGGAGAGAACCCTCTCCCAGAAGTTGTTCTCTGACCTTCACATGTGTTGTACACACATGCCAGCCCTGTCTCTCTAACATACACATCATATACCAAAATCTTGAGTGAATTGATTAATAGGAGAATCTAATATTTGTTTCAATTTAAATTTGCTTTAGTTTAAAGATAATCATAGCCTAAATGGTATGGTATTGTTACTATAAATAGTTAATGCCAAAGAAAGAATAGTAAGTTTCTTTTTGGGGAGAGAGTGGAAAGTCATGGAATTGTGACTTTGGTCAAAGTGAATTTGGTTTGGGGTCTTTTCATTTGGAATAGTGACATGTCTTGTTTTGAGCTGTTTGTTTGAGTGTCTACAAATAATTTAGAGCTGATTGTTCAAGATCTGGGAGCAGATGGGTTCACAGAGAGAAGGGAAGAGTATGGAGACCTGGCATGTAATAAAATTTGCCTCAGGGAGTACAGTTAAAGCAAGGGAAGAAGAGGGAAAAGAGGATCTTGAAGAAGTTGGAGAAGATGTGACGTGTTACGTCGTGGTTGACTGTTCCCTCACATAAGCCCAGGCGAAGGCCCCACGTCCATCTTTGAAGAGAACCCCAAAAGTAGTGAGCATGAAGCAAAGCAATGGAAACTCCGCTGATGTTTTGAAAATGAGACTGAAAGGAGCACAGGAAAGCCAGATGTTTAACGACGAGGAAACAGGGATAATGTAGAATATTTAAGTTAAAAGGGGCCAGTTCTAAGATGGAAATCTGAAAGTAAAGTTGTTCAAGCGTGTACATAGGCACTTGGCATGCTGAGTAGGGGAAAGGTGCTATGTTGTGTTTAGAACCGAAAGTGGTGCTCATAGAGCCGTAGGAAGAAAGGTTATACTTCTGGAAACCTTGTTCTCGTCTGAATGCTAAAATGTGCTCCAGTCAGCAGATAACACAAGCCGTATTGAAATACGAGAGTCATGGAGGGATGAAGAGATCACGCATTACTACAGATTGCTCTGCTAGAAATATATTCTCTTTGCTTGTAAATAAGACTTTGAATATGATAGTTAACCATCTTGTGCTTCGTATACAGTAATCAAGTATCATAAAAGTCACCGTTTGATTGTCACAGAAGGACATGAACCAGAGTGTGTCTCTTAGTAGATTTCTACATAAAGACTTTTGTTTCTTTCTTAGTATTAAAGAGAAAATGTACAAGCTGGAAAGATGACTCAGTATGGGTCTTGCAGAGGACCTAGTTCATGAGTTCGGTTCCCAGCATCCATAGACCCAGTAGGATCCAAGGCCTTTAGCCTCTGTGGGCACCTGCACTTATGTGCACATATTCTACACATCACATATTTTTTAAAAGCATGTTGTTAAGTACAGAAAGTGATATTAATCTTTCATGAATTTAACATGAAATTTAGCATATATTTTATATAATAGAGATAGATTTCTGAATTCTCTAATTGTGTGTGAGTGTGTATGTGCACGTGCGCGTGTGTATGTGTGTGGTGGTGGTGTTGCTTGCCCTTGTGTGCTCCTGCAGAGACCAGATGTTGACGTTGGGTATTTTCCTTTATCATTCCCAGCCTTGTGTGGAGGGAGTAGAGTCTCACTGGCCCTGGAACGAACCATTTCGGCAAGACTGGCTGGCTAGCTAGTACCATCACCTCCTGAAGTTCTAGGCTTACAGACACACCACCGTGCTTGGCTTTTATGTGGGTCCTGGGGACCCAGAGAGCCATCACCCCAGTCCTCTAATTTTACTTTTCAACAGCCTGCTGTATTGCCAGACTAGCACCGGACTCCTTGGCTCCTCTTACCTCAACCTCCTGAGTAGGGGCAAGAGTGTGTGCCCACTCATTAAATTCCCTCTCTGAAAGCCTGCTATGGGCTGGGCGTGTTGTCTCAAACCTGTAATTGCAGCATTTGTAATCCCAGCCTCAAGCATAGCCACTGAAGTTCAGCGCTGGCTGGGACTGCAGTGTGAGAGGGTGCTGTGTGAGAATGACAAGACCAGTAAGCCTGCGAGAGAGGATTAGGTCCAGATACTATTGATTTAAAAAGAAAGAGTATTTATTTTGCTTTTCATTACTTAACTGTAATATTTTAAGTTTGTGTGACTCTGTACTAGTCATGTAAAACTTTAAAGAAAGGTGGTAATAGTATTGAAAGTTGTAATGGCATTTCATTTGTATTTTAATAACTAAAACTTGCCCGAAGATCAGAGAGTAAAACAGTCCCAGTGGTCACCCTTACAGACCAGGCAGTGGTGGCGCATGTCTTTATCCCAGTGAAGCGCACCCTTAATCCCAGCCCTGGGGAGGAAGATAAGATGGGAGGAGACAGGTCTCAGTCTCATTCTGAGATTCCTGGAGGCAGGATCACTGCCATTTTGGACTGAGGTAGAGATAAGAGCCAATGGCTGACTGCTTTGCTTTTCTGACCTTCGGGGTGAACCCCATTTTCTCTCTCTGAGTTTTTATTAATTATGCTTCAGAAAATTAAGACACTTAATTTGATTTTTCTGTTTGTATTTGTACATGCTTTTCATTTTCAGCTGTCTTACAAACACTACTAAAATCACCTTTAACTGATATGTGAGGATGAGAGTGAAACATGGAGGTTCTTTAATGCTGGGTTGAAGTGTATCTAATGGTAAGAAAACCAGGGAAGTGAATATTGCTAAAGATAAAATACCTAGATTATGTCTGAGGAACGGAGCATTGCGAACGAGGTGGGAGGAAAGCGTGCAGTGTCCCAAAGGAGTGAGCAACGACTCCTGTCTCAAATGAGAAGAAGCTAAGTCAGCTCGGTCATGACGGACCCTGGTGTCATGATCTCTTACAGTACTGGGAATCAGAGTCAGAATGGACAGATTTAAGTGAGAACTGGAGAAGTCAGGTGACTTGCGAAGGAATTTTGCCATTCAGGAAACAGATGAGGTGTGGCTAGAGGGACAAATGTCAGACCGAAAGAAACCTTGTTTTCTTTTTTGAGATGGGTGGAATTATCACTTAACCATTATGCTGATGGCAGTGATTCAGTAAAGGGGCAGCGGTGTAGAAGAAAGGATAATTAATCCTTCCTTACTGCTTAGATAGGTTTGAGGAACTGTCCTGAAATTTAACTACCATGAGAAATGGTGTCTGAGGAGAAATGTTGTACTTTAGAAATAAGTACATTATGAAAGATCAGCAACTTACTTACTTATTTTGTATGTAGATTATTTTTAGTAATGATACCATAGACTTTAACTGTACCGGTTTTCCACTGTACAGCCACACTTGTTCTCAAGTCGGGTGTAATGTGATTGTAATGTGTTGACAGAAGGTGGGGAGCAAAGCTCTTTGGTTGGCTTGTGCTTCTCTGAATTTGCTTTAGTCTGTTTGTGTCCAAGATGTTATGCTTGCATTTCTAGAAAGTTTTTTAAAAAACTGTTGTGCCTACTTACACACTGTCAACATTTAGTAGTACTAACCTTAGATCACTTTTATTTGTAGGTAATAGAAAGTAGTATTTCATAGCATGAATGTTTTCTTTAGTTGGAGTGATTGACTGTATTTGATTAGATGGGTTTTTGAGAGTTCTGCTGAAATGTAATTGACACAATAACTGAACAGTCAGATGTGTTTTAGCTTAGAGATTCATATAGAAGTCCATCCTCATAATCGAGCTAAGGCACCGTCAGAATTTTGCAGTCTTTGTGTTCTCCCTACTTTTCCCACCAGACCCACTCCTTCCCTAAGCAATAGTAACCTGTTTGCTGCTGCTGTTTGCTACTGCTACAGGCTTGATGTAGAAGGAATGCATAGTTTTGTGTTTGACTTCTTTCATTTAACATAATGATTGCAAGAGTTATTATGTTCTTACTTCTATCCTTAGTTCTTAGTTAGCCTCTTTAACACTGTATCTAACCTGGAATGGTGGCCTGTGTATGTCTGAGGAGGTGGATGCAGGAGTAGTTCAGGCCCAGCCTGATCTAACTGGGGAGCTCGAGACCATTTTGAGTAACATGAGACCATACCTTCAAAAGAAAGCAGAAACAAAAGAAATATATGTAGGATGTGTTGAGGAGGCGGGGGAATTGATGGAAGGTTGAAGTTTGGGGTGACTATGATCAAGATATACCGATATAAAATTACCAAAGTTTAAAAAATATTCCAAAACAATCCCAAGAGTCCCATGAAATACAAATATCTAAATAGTAATATAGCCAACCTAAAGCACTTGTTGGATAAAATGTAAACTGTTAATCTGAGTTGCTAGAAATATGAGATGTTTTTACTTTTAATACATGTAAATGTATTTTCCAAAAACGAAATATAATATAATCATATTATATTATATAATTATATAATCAACAGCAATCAATATTTCATAAGATTAAAAGATATACCTTTCTGAATAAAGTTAAGAAAGTGCCTCATTTTCTAAGAAAAATAGATATAATCAGCAGTACTCCATAATATTTCAAGATTAAAAAATACACATTTCTAAATAAAGTTAGGAAAACCCCATTTTATGCTGATTATTATTTGATAAGTTTTTTAAATTAGCTATTTTGGTTTATTAAACTA
Source organism: Ondatra zibethicus (assembly GCA_004026605.1). NCBI lineage: Eukaryota > Metazoa > Chordata > Mammalia > Rodentia > Cricetidae > Ondatra > Ondatra zibethicus. Next base: position 7,675 of record PVIU01020675.1, on the reverse strand, counting down.
GTTTCATTTAATAAAAACTTGCTTTTCTTTCATAGACCTTAGAAATTCTCTCTTTTCACTGTCTGGAATCAACCATTCTTAAAATTTTTGTTTTAGTATAGTTACTACTTTCATGCTAGAAATAGGATGTAACTCTGTCTTTGAAACTACGCTTTCTGTTTTTAAATGATTGCATCAATCCCATTTCTGCATCCTGGAACAAACTGATGATGTCTGTGGAGAAGCAGCAGGATGAGAAAAGCCACTGGCAGTGACAGGAGGAGCCCGGGTCCAGGAGCAGACTGCCACTCGGATGCCTCAGTCAGGTCATTGCTCAGACCGACAGTTGCAGGCACTTGGAATAAATAGCTTCATGGTTGCAGTTTAACCCGGTAACTTTCCTTTTCCTTTCCTGTGGTAAATTTAATTTTGTCTTCTTTCAATGTGTGCTGTTCTTAGAGAATAAACTATGTGATGCTGCCCAAGAAGTGAATGTGAATTCACTATCCATTGTACACACAGAGAGACACACCGCACACGGTCAAACTGTGCTTCACTGTTGGGGCAGGAACAAACGAGACATGGTTTCTACCCATTTAGAACTTACACTCTAATGAAGATAGAACAACAGAGAAAACCACATAACAACAAGGAAGGGTGACATTCACGTTACAGTGCAGCCAAAAGCTGTATAATTTTAAACACGTGTCTTACGGTTACCATTGCTGGAATGAAACATCATGACCAAAAGCAACGTGAGGAGGAAAGGGTTCCTTACATATACCCTGAATCACTGCCCAATTGAGGGAAGCAAAGGTGTGAACTTGGAGGCAGGAGATGATGCAGAGGCAATGGGGGGGGTGCTGCTTACTGGCCTGCCTTTCATGGCTTGCTCAGCTTGCTTTCTTAACAGCACCCAGGACCACCAGCTGAGGGGTGTCCTTGCCCACAATGAGCTGGGTGCTCATTTAGTTCAAATAGAAAATGCCCTATAGGCTTTTTTCAGTTGAGATTCCCTCCTTGCAGATGACTTTGGCTCCTGCCACGTTGGCATAAAACCAGCCAGGACAACAGGGAAAACACGATCAAACTAGCATGTTAAGACTACTAGTGGCCACTCTAGGAAGGCAAGAATGGACTCAGGGAGACCAAATGGGCACTGATTCTAGTCTGAGCAAGAAATAGTGACTTGATCCAGGGTAGTTGATTGTGGTGATGGGAGAGAGTAATAAATGAATTTGATACTTACTTTGAAGGTACAGTCAACCTAATGGTACCAAAATGTGGATAATGAGTAGAAGGAAGAATCAAGAATAACTAGTATGTCCCGGCAGGTAATACATTTGTGGATTATGTTAATATATACAGGTGATTAAATTTTTTTAGATTGCTGTTCTTGATGGCTCAGTGGTTGAGAGCACTTACTGTTCTTGTAGAGGTCCCGAGTTTGGTTTGCAGTGCCCGCTCAGTGGCTCACGTTAGTCTGTAACTCTGTATCAAGGGATCTAGCACCCTCTCTGGCCTCCATGGGCACCACATGATGTGGTGCACATGCATACATGTAGGTAAGACAATTATAAAAAGTAAATACATTAAGTTAAAATTGCTATTGTTATTAGCATTTACAGATTTTAAATGCACAAATAAAATACCTCAGCTCAAATATTACACTCCAGAAATTGTTCTGGAATTATATTATTAATATTTCCTTATATTATGATTTAAGGAGGCGATCTTATGAAAAAAAATTTCATGAGACAAGATTATCTTTTTGTGTCTTCAGTATTTAGCACAGTGACTAACACAATAGGCATTCAGTGGAGATTTGCTGAATTATACTCACTGAAAACCCAATACACTTTCCATAATGGGGCTTGGGCATGGTGATTCCTGTGGCGTATAAGCAGCTTCTCATTTAAGTTGATCATGTGTGGTTTGTAAGACAAGGAGGCTACACCAAAGTAATCAAGCAAATTTGATTTAAACTTAACTCCCAAAGTAACATTAAGAAGCTGCTTTATGGAATTACTACAAAGAATTGAATTGCAAAGCTAAGGTTTGCCAGGATCCTGCAGAAATAAATTGATGTCATGGACAAATATTGACCTAAGTAAGACCTAGAAAATATAATTTTCAGTTTTAATTCTGATACGTAATGTTATTTTGGGGTTAGTTACTAGCTTTAGATACTTCCATTTCTAGCCTGGCAGGTTGGGTCACATCTTTAATCCTAGCACTTAGGAGGAGGAAACAGGCAGATCTCTGTGAGTTTAAGGACAACCTGGTCTACATAGTGACTTCTAGGACGGTCAGGGCTTTTGCTCAGAAACCCTGTCTCAAAAACAAAAAAGAAACTCCCATTGCCCTACATGTAAAGTAGGAATAGTTTTTCTTTCCTGAGGACTTTGTGTAACAACTAAATGTGATATAATAATTAAATGCATAAGATTACACAACTCTATGTATATAGTACAGTACTTAGAAGACTGCCTGGACATAATAAGAATTTTATTTTCCTTGCACATTAACACGGTACATGATACAGACGTCTGTGGGAGACTGTAAAGCCACAGTAAGCAGCTTAATGACTCTGCTTCTCCGTTCTGTAAGTCTTGGTTCTTTCTGTCATAGGGTTTTGGTCAGTAGGCCCAGTGGAACGTACGTTTTCCGACTCTGAGCTTGGGCTTTATGCCTTACATGTTTCTACATGTTTCAGGTTTCAGCCAAGTAGATGATGCACAGTCATGAAGATTGATGATGGCCATGCTTCCTGGGCCATTATAGATTCTCCAGTTACCACCTACTTGGCAGCTGGCCATGAGCACAAGTGATTGTTGATCCATAGAATCAGTTGTTACTCTACAACACATTTGGTAGTGGTTTTTCGCATAACCATAAGAACTGGTGAAATAGGGGGCCATTATGGATACTATTAAGTATTAGAAGACTAGAACTTTTAGAATGCTGTATTTATTACTTGTGATAATTATTTTGTTAATTCAGGATGTTATGTAGCCCAAACTGGCCTTAGCTTTTTCTTTTTCATAAAGAACGAAGTCATGTTGTTTATAGGGAAATATGAGCACTTGGAGACAATTACAAATGAATTAAACTAGTCTTATGGGGAAAAATGCTGTGTTTTCCGATGGTCTTAGGCAATCCAGGTTATTTGACTCTGAAAGGAGTCGCGGCCCACAGGTTGAGAACTGTTGCTCCAGGGACCCTTGACTAATACAGTTGGTACCCAGACTATGGTTTGTCGTGAGATCTCTGCCTGGTGAATAGGGGTGTGTGTGTGTGTGTGTGTGTGTCCCTGGGAGAAGTTTCAGATGGTGCTTCTGGTTCATGAATGTAGTTTGTGGAATTGATGGCGTGGGGGAGACAGAGAGAGAGAGAGAGAGAGAGAGAGGTAGGTAGGTAGTATAGGTAGAGGCTAGAAAACAGTCCTTGGGCATTGCTTCTTAGACACTGCCTTTTTCCTAAAACATAGTTCCTTGCTGGCCTAGAATTTCACAAGCCCAAGGATTGGCAGCACATGCCCCAGCTTCCCCAGCACTGGGATTACAAATTCACGCCGCCACTCCTAGGTTGCTTGGCTCATCCGCTCAAGCCCACTCCCATTAACACACTTTCTCCAACAAGGCTGCAACTAACTCCTACGAGGCCACACCTCCTAATTCTTCTAATCTTTCTCAAACAGTGCCACTCCCCTGATGACTAAGAGTGCAAGTACATTAACCTATAGGAGCCATTCTTTTTCAAACCACTACACAGACGTAGATAGAGTGCTGCTCCCAGATGCCTGTGACCCTATAAAACAAGTCCCAGTATCAGTGTGTGTATCCCTCGGTAAGACCCCCAAAATAATACAGACTATTGCTATTGCTCTTGGTTATGCATCAGAACTGTGTAAGATCATATTGTTGACGACACTTTATTTAAAGAACTGATCCCTCCCAAAGTGTATGTGTCCTTGTAAATAATGGTACGTATTCACATTGCTGGCCACAACCCAATACCAGGCTCTACTCAGTACCATCTGGTGTCAACAGGAATCAATGTTTGAAGTCCCTTATCAAGTGCCCAAAGGAACCCAAGATGTGGAAAAGATCTTGTAACATCACTACCCTTCACTGATAGCAGGCCTTCCTTGGGCTCTGGCGGTGTCCTGTGGCTACCCCAGTATCAGCAGTTCTCATCTTCATCATGCAGCTCAGCCAAGTACTGGACAAGATTCCATGGAGCCTAATCTAGCATCCTTATTCATATACTGTTTGTATTTCCCTCTTCCCTCCGTGTGTCTGTCTGTCTGTCTGTTATGCTGTCCCCCCAGCTGCACAGGCACTCCACCTTTATTGCTCTTCTGCCTTACTAATTGAAACAGCCTCACAACCAAACTCAGACGTCATTCATACAGCTAGTGCTTGCTAAGCAGATCCCCGTCTCTTCCTTCTGAAGCTAGAATTACAAGGAGGTAGCCATGCTCACCCGGTATTTATATACACCAGTCCTCATGCTTGGGTGGTTCTCGTTCTCTCACTTGCTTAGTCACTGAGCAATCTCCCCGGCCTGCAATGAAAGGTTTCAGCGGGCTAGGTAAAACATTGTAACAAAGTGAAGTTGGCTTTGCTTGACTGCTCAGACTGTTAGTGTCCATCAGGTGTCAGCAGGGGTATCAGCAGACTCTTAGGTGCTGGTAGGATATCAACTGGCGATTTTTACTAAAACTGTTCATATGTGTTCATGTGTACAGACCCTGTGACTCAGTGAGTCATTCTCTTTCTTTGTTAATTCTATAACTCTTCTAATAATTAGTTCTTTGTTGAAAATCACAGATCACAGTGTATAGTTTCAGTACATTTTTGTTTTTTCGTTTTCTTCCGCTTCTATGTTCCTTTCAAATAAGTTTGGTGTTTTACATTTTTTTGTGCTTGGTTTAAAATATCCTCACCTCTGCCATTTCTTCTACCATGAGGCATCAGTGCTATCCCATGGAGCTTTCTCCAGTTCTGTAAGTACCCAAGATGAGTAGCAGCCGCAGGCCACATGTTTTCATTGAGCACTTTCGGCGTGATTGGTATGATTGTGGAGTGGATCTTAAATTATTTTAAATCTTAATCGCATGTTGCTAAAAATTAATATTTTGAATAGCACTGGTCTATATGAATATTTTCCTTAACTTCTATCTTACCTTGTTATCATTTTCTCTACTACTTTTGCTTGGCCTACTTTAGACCTTAGCTAAAGTCTTTATATCTTCCTTCCTGTTGTGTAAGCACCCGAGTAGTGAAGCTGTCTTGATTATTTTGCACCTTCACTGTTTTAATCCTGCGTAATTTGCAGCTGTTTGTTGAAAGTAGTAGTCATCTGAGAACTGGGAAGCGTTATTTGCAGCCTCCAAATACTGGAATCTTCAGGTGTTACGAGAGTTGGGAGGCTGGCTCGTCAGACATGCAAAGTGGGTGTGAAACGGTCACCAGTTAAGAGCAGAACAACCAGGATGTTCAAACCAGGATGTTCAGCATGTAGAAACCTGTGCTCTCAGCTCTGCTGTGCCTTTTATGAACTTTGACGATTTTCTTAACTTCTCCATGTAAGTCTAGTTATCTGCAGAAATTAATTATCTGCCCTAGCTTTTGATGTTTCTTCCTGTCTTGAAAGAGATGGATATAATGGCTGGGTGGTGGCGCACGCCTTTAATCCCAGCACTCGGGAGGCAGAGGCAGGCGGATCTCTGTGAGTTCGAGGCCAGCCTGGTCTACAAGAGCTAGTTCCAGGACAGGCTCCAAAGCTACAGAGAAACCCTGTCTTGAAAAACAAAAACAAAACAAAAAATAAAGAGATGGGCTTTTCTGAACTGAAAACTATTAACAATGAGAATTATAGTTGGTAGTACTTTTCTTTTGTGTTTTGGAAGTGTCCAGGAAAAGAAGTACATGTAGGAATGCCCAGGTTTTTATAGGAGGAAATACTGTACTGTAGTTGTAGTGAAATGCCAAGATGCCAGGAACATATAATAGGCAGAAAGATAGTGAAGGAGTTTCTTTGTAGCACTGACTAAAACTAAGGCACAATAAACCATCCTTAAATGATTATGTATTCCTGGTAATTAGCAAGTCCAGGAATGACAATTAGGAGAAAGTCAACATGGTTATAGTGAAATGAATCAACAATAAGTTGGAATTTGGAGCAGAGAGCACTAACCCTGTAATGCCAATCATTAAATATGTTCTTTGTGTGCAGTAAGGTTAGAAAGGGTTGCTTATTTCCGTAGCTATAGCGTGTACCTTTAGACCCTAACATACACACGAGTATCCTTTTGCTTTCAAAAGATCCAGAAATAATTCTCTTGACTCATCTTACTGCTTATCTGGGTCAGCCAGCAGAACAGCCTTTTACCTTCTACACTCATGAATGCTCACTCTTTGAGCCTCCTTATTTGACCTATTTCTCCAGCCCTCTGTGCCCAGCAGACATCCCTAACATGTAGTTATGTTCAATCTCTTCTCTACATTTTAGACTTCCGTCCTCTTGCCATAAACCTAAATCTGACCTTGAAATTCATTTTATCTCTGCCCTCTTCTGTGAGAGTGCTAAGTATACCTGTGAACACCTGGCATGCTGTGTTTGGAAGCCATCTTTGCCCTGTGATACTGTGTCCACACATTTTCTCATTTAAGAACAGAAGTCAGAGAGACTACCGGTTCTATCTCCTAACATCAGGGTAACTCTTATTAGTGAGTGGGAGGTGGTGCTTCCTGGGCTCCTCCTGTGCGCTAAGGGCTTTTCCGCATCTGTACACGTGATGACTGTTTTAGTTGTCCTGCCAGATGCCGTGAGGGAGATGATGACATCCTCATTTTGAAGATAAGAAATGGAGTCCAAAGAAGTTAACTTGTTCTTATAGAGCCGAGAAAGCAGTAAAATGCTCTCACGTGAGGGCTGAAAACTGTATTATCCCATAAGGACCTATTTTGAAAACAAGTACTTCAGAGGCTTGAGGGTTTTTGTTTAGTTTTGTTTTGTTTTTATTTTTGTTTTGGTTTTGTTTTTTTGAGACAGGGTTTCTCTCAAAAACCCTTTGGAGCTTTGAAGCCTGTCCTGGAACTCGCTCTGTAGACCAGGCTGGCCTAGAACTCACAGAGATCCGCCTGCCTCTGCTTTCTGAGTGCTGGGATTAAAGGTGTGCCCCACCACCTCCCAGCCAAGTTTTTTTTTTATATTTAAATCAATAGAAACTTGGGCCATGGCAAAAGCATCTTTCAGTGTTAATTTTTGCAAAAGTATTTGAAAGTCATAAATTTGTCCCACACTAGAGGAAAGTTAAATTACAACCTATCTTACAGGCTGTAAAGCAGGGATCAAAATGTGTTCCCAGTGTTTGTGAGGGAGGTGGGAATATAAATTTGAAGAAAATGGAAGACTGTCAGTTAAAAAAATGTTTCAATGTGTGCGCTTTGAGTGTGCATGTAGGTCTGAGGACCTCGGGTGTGTGCTCACCTCCACAGGCCTCGGTGTGTAGTCCTCGGGTGTCTGCTCACCTCCACAGGCCTCAGTGTGTAGTCCTCGGGTGTCTGCTCACCTCCACAGGCCTCGGTGTGTAGTCCTCGGGTGTCTGCTCACCTCCACAGGCCTCGGTGTGTAGTCCTCGGGTGTGTGCTCACCTCCACAGGCTTGGTGTGTAGTCCTCGGGTGT